>DWMZ01004701.1:0-11510 GCA_018249855.1 Eueides tales michaeli
TTTCATTAGATTCTGAAACTCATTTTTTTGTATGTGTTTAATGAGAATATTTAATACTAGGGAGCCGCGGCTTCGCCTGCTTAAATTACTCTATTTTATTTATTTTTTCTTTGTTTTTAATACATTACTCAAGAAGATATCAATACATTAAAATTAATAAAAATTTTGTAGCAATTTTTTCGAACTTAGTATTGCAAATTGGCTTTACTTTTTTACTTCTGAACGGATTTAAATAAAACAAACTATAAATGTTAAGAGAATGTTACCAAAATATAGTAGTAAACGTTCGTACCTCTGCACCGGCATTGGCCTCTAATATACTAGCACAAAAAGGTACTGTGCTGGATTTTAAAACACCTGCCAATTTCCGCTTCCAAGTTTCAAAACGGCGGAACTCTGCGCCGCGTTTCGTCTGCCAGAGCGCGAATAAACTGTTATACGTACATAATATATTTATAACGTCACATTTCAATCGAGGCATATAAATTACTAGGAGACATAGGACCTTGCATAATATTTCTACATATACCTTTTTGAATATTACAAAGTAAAGCGTTTTATCCTATAATATATTCACGGTTGTTATTTTATCGTTTTTGTTATCTCAATAAATACTTTATATGCCGTTAAAAACGTGTAATAATAATTTTTCTATACAGATTTTATGTATAGACTATGTGAGAATGTGTTGGCGCATAGCATCAGCTGACTTCATACATTATGTATGAGACACCCGGATGTCTAATAGACTAAGAGCTCGCGTATCTCACGTCACGTCGTTTTAATTAGTTTTTTTAGTTGAATGGTTGTTTGAAAAATAGATATATTTTTTAACATTTCAGCAGGTTTTTTACTATTTTTAAAGTGTTATTCCACACTTAGGAAAGAAAAATACTAAATTTAAAAACGTATAAAAATTTGAACGAAGCAGGATTTGAACCCGCGCCTCTTGGACGGATTCCAAAAGGCGCAGTTTCATATACTGCTTCATTCAAATTTTTATAGGTTTTTAAATTTAGTATTTCACCAGGTTTTCCATGTAACACATAGATAGATATTATTTACAAGGAGTAGTGTTTTATCACTACCTACCCAGTGTTCGGATACTGTTCTGCACATTTCAGCTTATTAACCTAGTAAAATCATTAATTTTATTTTTTTTTGAATTGATGGCAAAAATGCAGATGAAAAATCAAATACACAAACACACAAAATAAACTCACAATCGGAATCGAATTCAGACTTACTACACCGAACAGTCACACCCACCATCTGAGCCATGACATTCTACCATCACATCCTAACCTTCTTTTATATTTATCTCCATAAAAGAGACAAGACAGGACTAATTACATATACTACGTATTGAATTGCAGTTCTTAACGCTGTGCTTAATGTTCAGTTTCCAATTGAAGAATCAAAATCAAAATATTACTTTATTCAATTACGCCATTACAAGCACTTTTGAATCGTCAAGTTACATAGAAATGTATGTAGTGTCAGTCCTACAGGAAGCTACCATACGCTTTCGTCATTTACAGTTAGATTATCAACAGTAGCTCCTAGGCAACAATCTCTATAACCGTCGGTCATGATGTCATAGACGCCTCTCGTGTAACGGACGCGAAATAGCCTTCAAGACGTTAGACGTTAGTTAAATAGTATTGAGCAATATCGAACTAGCGACCCACCTCTGTTGTTGCTGGCCTCTTCTATGCAACAAGGACTTTTTGGATTTTACGTAATCTTAGATAGATAAAAATAGTTGATTATATTGCTGTTTTGTTTTTGCTTTTTTATATAGCAAGGTTAGTAGAGTTCTCTCTATTCTTATCCATATTCTTCGTTCGTTTCCCATATTCTTAACTTTCTCTCTTTTTCTTTGTGAGAAAAAAATCAAGGAACATTTAGCATACATCTAAATTCATATAAAATATTTTCTGACACACTGTACTCAGGACCTGAGTTTTGTTCTAATTACAAAGCTAAGCGCGGCGTTGGGTTCAGCCACTCAACACATAATGCCTCAAATTCGGCGAAAAGTGAAGAACGAAACGGAGTGTCTTAACACTAGGTTCCCAAGTTCCCTCTGCCTACCCTGCCATGTGCGGGATACTGCGTGAAGCTATATAGGTATTCTTAGGCTACTGTAATGAAACAAAGTTAATCTTTCTTATTTTGATTGAGAATTAATTAAAATGTGTCATATGTCATGACTCATGTGTCATAAGTATGGTATGGTTCTTTGATTATGGCGTTCCGAGTGTGCCAGTGGAGCACATATCACTTTGCCAGTGTTACGTTGTATGGAGAAAGTGTCATAAATAGCTTTTAATTATTTCGATTTGACAGAAGTATTCAATAAATAATTTAGTTATAAGAATAGGCATTTCGTTTAGTTTTACATACTTACATTTTCTTTTAATACTAAAATCAAATATCCAACCCACAATTATTAAGTATTTGTTACGTCATTTCATGTACCTACTGATTTTCATTAAGAACTCAAATTCGGCGGAAGTATCTTAATTGACACTAAGTTAGGTAAGGATACAGCGTGAAACTAAAAAATTATACGTGGATTAGGCTTGGACGCCATCGTAGCGCAGTGGCACAACGTCGTAACGTCTAACGCTTGTAAATGTGACTGTTGTAGGTTCGTTTACCATTTGGAGAAATATTTTATCGTCGGTTTAGAGTGTAAGACAACTTAATTTGTCAGTCAGTAAATATCAGAACCAAAGAAGAAAAATAATTTGGACACCCTTTTTTCAGAGTGGTAATCAATGTCTGTAACCCGCTTTCTGATAATGCCATGAGTACTGTATCAACTACTGCGTAACTTCTTTTATATAATTTTGCCATCGGCTACATCAAGACATGTACGTACGACGTCATCACATTCATAATTATATCTTCTTGTAAAATTCCACCCATCGCTGCAGAACTTGTGGTTGTTGTGGTTAAAGATTACCGTTCTTCGTAAGCACTCCGTTCATTCTACAGGTCAGCGAGCATCTTTGGGAATCGCTCACTCTTATCTCGGCAGAAAAGCTTAGTTTTCTCGAAAATTGTTCGTTAACTTTTTACCTCTTTCTTACTTTTATCGCTTCATCTTTATTTTTCAATACTTTTGTTTGGTGTTTTTGAAACTTATTCTATTTCTTTTCTATCTCTTTGGTTCTTATCGGAGGTTTTTTAACCTTGTCATGCTTTCTTCTTTCTATCTACAGCATCTTTCTATCTTCATCATCCCACCATTCGTTGCGTTTTTTGCTAAAGCCTCTTTTCCCTTTAGTAGGGACAAAGGTATGGGGTATGCCTCTGTTACTGCTCGTTTCATACAATTCCTAAGCTTCGACCAGCATATTTCAGCATTTCTATTACCAGATTCGCAGCTAAATATCTTCCTGGAAATTTGTTTACTTTCACTTCCGTTCGCTCCCATGTGTAAATGTGATTTTGTTTGTGGTCAAAAATCGTTTTGTGTATAAACTTTCCAGCTCCATTTTTTCTCTTGCACTTGCACTCCCGCGTAACTGCTACGCGCATTTCGGACCCATTCGTTGAAATCATCACATATTATTATTTTTTTCTTCCCTCTAACACTATCTAAAACGTCCCTGACACTCTCCCAAAACTCCTCAGGTCCTAATGGAGGTGAGGATACCGGTGCATACGCCGCTGACAAAAAAATTCTTATAATCCCCAGCTTGAGGCACACCCAAAGCAGCCTCGGATTGATCGCCTTTACACCTTTACACTAACGTTCCATTGCCGTTTCCTCTCTCGATTCGGTTGCTCAGTAAATCGGTTATGTCATTGCCTTTTTGCTTGGTCTCAGTCACATAAATAACATTCACATCTCTGTCTTTTATCCATCACTTCCAATAATTCATTTATTTTTTCTTCCATTGCTCCTCTTACATTGCACGGAGCTATTTCTAGCTCCGTTCTCCACTTTCCGTCGTTCCATTCCGTGTTGGGTGTCGGTCCCCAACGCCGCATTCGTCGCCACTTACGAGAAAGCACTGGTACGCGTCGCTTGGGGGGTTACCCTGACAGTGGATATCACGAACATTCTGATTTAATTTCTAATATCAAGATATTATCAAAACATTAAGACAAAAAATCCTGTTACGCACAAAAAGTGTCTTTGTAGACCAGAATAATATATGTAAATTATATTCATAAAGATTTTATGAGATTTTGGTCTCTCTCTTAAAATTTGCACACCACTAACTACTAACATATACTGTTAGCAGGTTTACCATCTAAGCCGAAGATATAGTAATTTTCTGGCTCTGTGAATTAGAAGAAGCGTAACGTGGAGTTCATCCACTCAACACGCAAATGTCTCAAAGAATTTAACCATGCTTAGAGAACGGAGTGTCTTAACACTATGTTCCCTACCTACCCTGCTAAATGCAGGTCTTTTTTTTTCTTTATCTGTAAACTGTGTCTCGCAAATGATAGAACCCTGCCAGAGGAAAACTTAGAAATCAGTGTTAAGACACTCTGTTCTGTTCCCTATTTTTCGCCGAATTTGAGGCATTGCGTGTTGAGGTAATGTGTGTCGAGTGGAACTAAACACTGCGCTTTACCTTCTTATCCATGTAAGGAGATTAAAATATTAACTATTTCTTTTCCTCGAATGGGGTCAAACCCAAAAATTTCCGCGTTTACAGTCGCACGCTTGTGCACCTACGGCACTACAGATCGCATTTTTTTTTTTAGCTTTACGCTGTATCCCGCGCGAGGCAGGGTAGGCAGAGGGAACCCGGGAACCTAGTGTTAAGATACTCCGTTCCTCTTCCGTTCCCCACTTTCCGCCGAATTTTGAGACATTGCGTGTTGAGTGGCGGAACTCAATGCCGTGCTTTGCCTTATTACCAGAGCGAATAAATGAAACATTAAAATATTTATATTGAAAATATTAAATATTTCATTTCCTCGACTGGGGATCGAACCCAGAACCTCTCGGTTACAGCCACACGCTTGTGCCGCTGCGCCACGACAGGCCTCTTCAAATTAAATATTTAATATCTTCTTACACCACAAACACAAAATGATATTAACAAAAATTTAGATATTAATAAATGATAAATATGTATATAGTATATTGTACTTTGAACTATTCTGACTAATTCAAGTCCGAAGTAAGGTTGCTGTGACATTTCAATGTGACCCCTGTATCTCGCCATTAGCCTGTTCATACATTCATATCGGCTGCCTGCTGTTTTACTTTTGTTTTATTTATTTATTTCTTTTAGTTTCACGCTGTTTCCCGCACACGGCAGGGTAGGCACAGGGAGTTTAGGAAAGTAGTGTTAATACACATTTCGTTAAGTCACTTCCGTTCTCCGCAATTCGCTGAATTTGGGGCAGTGAGTGTAGAGTGGCGGAACTCAACGCCGCGCTTAGCCCCGTTACCAGAGTGAAGTAACGAAAATATAAAATATTTCATTTCCTCGATCTGGGATCCTGAGGTCGATCTCCACAACCTGTAGTAATACAGTCACACGCTATGCCACTGCGCTACAAGTGACCTCCAATAAACATAGAAAATTCCAGAGAATGGAAAATTTTATATTTATGTATATTACAGATACAAATAAATACAACCTTATAATTATAGTTAAAAACAAAATTAATGTATACGCCGCACACAGGATTTGTCATTTTTTATAAATTGTACTTCACTTTGACATATAATTTTATTATGGCAGGGAACCCTCGGTGAGCGAGTTCGACTCGCACTTGACCGGTTTTTTTATTATTACCACGAGCGAAGCTAGTAATAGTTGGTGAGCGAAACACTCAAGAGCGAAGGTCGCTTGTTTAAGTATACAGATAAAATTTTATAAATCAAAACTGTGATTGTCTAACAAAATACATATTTGAATAAAATCGTATAAATTCAAGTCTAGATTATGCCACTTTGCACGAATAGCGTCATACCTGTTTACCTATAAATGTCAAATTTGAATTTTCAACCAAAAAAAGTGGTGAAGTGTGAGTCGTACTTGATTATGAAGGGTTCAGTAGTAGTAATTATCTATTTTTTCTTAGCTTACTGTATCACGCCATGGCAGGGTAGGCAGAGGAAATTTGGGAACCTAGTATTACGACCCTCTGTTCCGCCTAAGTTCACGCATCAAGTGTTCAGTAATATTTAATTCGAAATTATTAAATATTTCTCTTGAAAATATTAAACATTCCATTTGAGAATATCAAATATTTCAATCGCAAACATAAAATACATATTTCATTTCAAAATATTCATTATTTTATTTGAAACAATTAAATATCTTATTTGAAAATATTAAATATTTAATGTTGTCGAGTGGGGACTCAATCTACAACCTAACATATGTCGTATAATATTTTTACTATTTTTAAAGTGTTATTCCACATTAGGAAAGAAAAATACTAAATTTAAAAACGTATAAAAATTTGAACGAAGCAGGATTTGAACCCGCGCCTCTTGGAATCCGTCCAAGCGCTTTGACCACTTGCTTTGAACGAATAACTTAGTGGTCAAAGCGCTTGGATGGATTCCAAGAGGCGCGGGTTCAAATCCTACTTCGTTCAAATTTTTATACGTTTTTAAATTTAGTATCGTATAATGCCCCACTCTTATGCCTCTGCACCTGCCCCTGCATTGACTGACTGACTGACTGACTGACTGACTGACTAACTGACTGACTGACTAACTATATTTCTATTGGAAGTGCTCACTGAGATCTCGAGATATAACTATTGGATATATTATTCACGTAGATAATTTCCGGGGTAACTTTACTTTCGCTTTAAAACAATCTATTCGCAGTGGCACGACGCTCCACAGTAAACGCAACGACTGTGGATTCGACTCTGGTAACAGACCAAGCGCGGCGTTAACTTCCAACACTCAACACACAATATACACAACGGAGTGTCTTAACACTTGGTTACCTTGCTTACCCTGCTATATAAAGAGGGAGATACAGTGTGAACCAAAAAAAAAAGCTTCCATTTTCGCCACACGACTACGGAACCCTAGAAAGACGCGTTTGAAACATTTATCGTGCGGAGTGACCTCAGCTATGCGATGGCGTCACGTATACCTGTTCGTTCTCAGAAGGATCTCGCCTTCGCTTTAGAGTTACCTACTTAATAGAATTGCCGAGAATGGATTTTGTATTAAATTTAATCTTGTTTTTCTTCTTTTACCTTCACGCTGTATCCCGCATTTAGCAGGATAGGTGACGGGAACTTTGTGATAAAACACTCCGAACTTTATGTGCCAATCAATTTTTGGTACTTCGGGTTGAGAAGCGGAACTCAACGCCGTGCTTCATCTTGCGAAATTCATTCACCTTGATGAAAATTTTCTGATGGTACAATCATCGCAGGGTAGGCAGAGGGGACCTAGTGTTAAGACACTCCGTTCCACTTATAATATAAGAGTTCTATTTTATTATGTTGGCAAAATTTATTTGCCATTTTCATTTAGCATCACGCACGTAACAGCGCGGCAGAGGGAACCTGAGAGCGTAGTCATATTATTTTCTCGTTAACATACTTCTGGAGGCGTTGTGTGTTGTTTGGTTGGAATACAACACAGCTTTGAGGTTACCAGAGCGAGAAAATGAAAATATTAAATACTAGCACCCCGCACGCGGCGTCACCCGCGTTAATAACACAATTTTATTTACTAATTTAAAGCACGGTCTTGTTCTTATAACATTTTTATTTTTAAACAATACCTATAATACATTGAAAATTAAAATGTCAGCCAAAATAAAAGAATTGTAGCAATGTTGGTAAACGAAATATTTTAAAATAACGTAATTTTTTTTTTATTTATTAACCAATTTAAATTAAAGAAACACTAAATGTTGAGGGTAAGTGCGCCAAAATAGAACAGTGAAAACTGCATTTAAATCTGATTAAGGGTTTCCGAGATAAGCGCGTTCAAACATACAGACAAATTGACATTTTGTTAATAAAATGGCTATTTTCGACCCTACTACATTAATAAAAAAAAAATTATAGGGAAGGTGGCGATCTTACAGGGGAGGTGGCGATCTTATAAGATTGTTTTTTTTCAATATACCTTCCACATACAGACAGTGATCAGTTACAGATTTATTATCAGTATAAATTTCTTCCTCTAGTGGGGATCGAACCCACGACCTGTCGCGTCTGGATGCGCACGTTTGTCCTTTCGCCATGACAGGCCCCAAATATAATGATTTGATGTTTTAACGTTTTTAAAAACCTTTATTTGACCTCACTCTTATAAATATTTAAGGCGATAACTATTAATCAATAATATGTTATACTAAAACCGGTTTGTTACATATATTTAGTTACATCACTAAAATATGTAGGTTTTTAGTGTTAACATTTAACTTGAGAATTTATAGACATGTCGTGGCGTAGCGGCACAAGCATGTGACTGTAATCAACAGGTTGCGGGTTCGATCCCCACTCGAGGAAATGAAATATTTATAATTTAAATATTTAATGTTTCGCTCTGGTAATAAGGCAAAAGTGCGGCGTTGAGTTCCGCCACTCAACACGCAGTGCCTCAAATTCGGCGGAAAGTGGGGCACGGAAGTGGAACGGAGTGTCTGAACACTAGGTTCCCAAGTTCCCTCTGCCTACCCTGCCATGCCAGTAAATCATTTATGGATCTCAGTACAGCGATTTAAATTATACAAAAACAAAAGTAACAAGTAAAACCTGTATTATAATGTTCCGGAACATTTATTGGATTTAATATATATATAGAATTAATGTGTATTATATATGTTGAAGGAAGCTGGATATATATGTATGTATGTATGTATTCATTTAATTGTACCATAGACATTGAAGAGAGCAACTGTTGAGTTTGTTGCTGGCTGTACTTAGCAGAACTACCTTTTGAGGCGGTGGTAGAAACATGTTCACTTGACGATTAAAAATGGCTTACTATACCTTGTCTATTTTAAAAAGATATGATTTTAAATTTGAATTTATTATTATTATGATATTTTTAATTATTATAAGGACTATTGTGGCGCAGGGGCACAAGCGTCTACAAGTGCGACACGTAGTGGGTTTGATTCCCAATCGATGAATTAAATATTTAATGTATTGATTTCTTCGCTTTGTTAACATGGCAAAGCGCGGCGTTTAGTTCCACCACTCAACATGCAAAGCCTCAAATTCGGCGGAAAATGGAGAGTGGAACGGAGTGTGTTAACACCAGGGTCCCAAGTTCCCTCTGCCTACCTTGCCATGTGCGGGATACAGCGTGAAGCTGAGAAATATGTAAAACAGACAATAGTTTTCAATCATTTTTATAGGCTTGTAGAAGACTGCGACAGTAAGGGCCGACAACGCCTATAGCTTCCTTAGTGTTACACGGGACCGTGGACGGCGATGATCACTTACCGTCAGACGACCCGTACGCGAGTTTTCCTTGTCTTTTTCATGAAAAAAAATATATAAGGCTTTTGAGCTAAAATTTGACATGTAGTGAATTAGTATGTATGAGATCACTAAAAAAGAAGAGCTTAAAATGCCAACGGAAAGAATAGCGGTATTAAACGTTATTTAACAAAAAAATACAAAAATCCATAACGCCAACAAAATAGTTTTCCATAATTTAAAAATATTGATATACTTAAATAATTGTATACAAAAAGCTTCACGCTGTATCCTATATGTTAGGGTAGGCAGAGGGAACTTGGGAACCCAGTGTTAAGACATTATGGTCTATATTCCCAACTATCCACTAGATTTGAAGCAGAATTCAACATATATACGTTTTGCATTGATACCAGAGCCACAATATTGAATATTTCATCTTCTCGAGTTTAAAACCACAACCTGTCACGTCTTAAATTAATTGTACGTTCAAAAAATAAATTGATTTCAAATTACCAATTATGAAAGGGATTTATCTCACAGTTAAAGTAATATAATCAGTTGATTCAACATTAAAAATGATAGCACATTTATTTTGAATTAGCGTTACCACACTCTTTAAGAATAATGAAAATATTTTAAAGTATTGCTTAGCGCCATCTAGTTTCAATTTCAGCAATTATCGAGACACTGCCATCTAGTATCCAATAGTAAAAATGCATAAAAATGTAATTTCTACTATAAAGAATTAACAATTTTCTACCAAAAGATGGCGCCACAACTTTCGCAATTTCTGGACTGCGCATGTCAGGGGTACATGTCATTCACATCATTTTATTTTGTGATATCCTAAAATCGGGTTGCAATTTTGTGTAAAATAATCACGGGAGAGCACGGCACGGTCATGAGCGTCCCATCAGACCTTTGTGTTCGAATAATATATAATAAGTGATCAAACAAATAGTTTTAATATCCTATAGTATAATATAGAAGCTAATAACAAATTTCCAATATATATATATCTACTTGATTTTTCCAAGATTTTCGCGTGCACGGGATATTTGTATTAGTATTACGCTACGTTACAATATTTTACAGTGTTTCTCACTAAGTAGTGTTCAGTGCTTATTTTTCTATTTTGGACAGCGTTAAGGGCTAAATTTACTTTGGGATTCATGAATTACCCCTGAAGGAACTCGTAGAAATTGCGTAAGTACATACAATTATATTTTACTATTAAATTTATTTATAACTTGTCTATCTTTTATTCTATATATATAAGTCTATTCCGCAGTAAAGCCTTGTATAATTTTTTCTTTACACTTTTTTGTGTTTCTCCTTTTTATAATTTACTTTTTGTAAAAGAATTTTCTAGTAACAAAAAAACGGCGCCAATTTTTTATCTATCTTGATTATCAGAAAATCATTGATGTTTTTTCTTATAAATACATTTAAATTTATAAATATAACATAGTAACTATGTTTCTTCTAACAAATTACCTAAACCTGTACAAAACAATACAGCTATACAATAACTTACAAATTAAATTATATTCATAGTAAACTATTTAAATTGTATATTTTAACAATGACAAATTTGCATTTGTTACTAAAATATATAAAATACCTATATAATAATTTTTAAAATACATTCTTAATTTACAAGAATAATTATAAATTTTAAAATAGCCACAAAAAGAGCATTTAATTAATCTATTGTATGAAATTACTTGCTTGCTTCTATCGTATATTTAGTAATAAAATGTGTGATACCTATTATTAAAATTCAATGAAACATGAAAAAGTATTAAATAACAAAATAAATTCACAATTATTTGGGATCTTCTTATATTAAAATATACAGAATTATTATTTTATCTACAGTGCTGTTTATTATTAATGTCTCAGGACAACGACTGATTGCTAACTCCATTATAGGTGGTGGTTGAAAATGATTTAGTAAAATGAAAAAATAAAAATCGTCTGACTGGAAATGTAATGGATATGGGTTAGACTTCACTTTGGGGAATGAAATATTTTCATGTCCTCCAGATCCTTTTGGTGCCACCACTCAACATCAATTCACAATTCTTGAATCTTAAAAT
>DWMZ01004702.1:0-11508 GCA_018249855.1 Eueides tales michaeli
GAGACAAGTTTTATGTCAGTTTAGATTTTATGATACTTTTCGAGCTTTATATTAAAAAAAAAACTTTGGTCGTGATGGTTAGTAATGTATGAAAATTTCTCGGTTTTTGAAAGTATCTAAGAACACACGCTTGAAAATTAGATTAAAAAACGTTTATTATTTTACCTGTCTCCGGTATTTTTGGTGAGTAATAAAAATAATCTGATGATTTACTATACCTTTTTTTTCTTATCTCCCAACGCAATAAAATTAATATTATAAGTTAGATTTGTCTTGCTGTGGTACCGTAGCTCTTAAATTAATGAATCAGTTTGAGCGCGGTTTTTGGTTATAATTAAAAACCGTGTTCTGCGGTAGTTCTTAGTTGTATTTTATGAAAATTGAATCAGCCGCTTAGGAGCTACTAGCAGTTTGCCAAGATGTAGTGTGGTAAGGTCTTTCATTGTTATCAACGAAATTTAAAATTAATTTTAAATTTTATTGTTACAGAGAAAAGAAATAAGCTTAATTAGATACGTTAGATCATAGAAGCTTATAATGCAATATGTATTACAAGCTTTTATGATTAAATATTATATTTAATATGCTTATGTCTGCCTCACACACACTCACTGTCTGCCCGACTGTAAGTAACTTTTTGTGGGCTCAACGTCTACTTGGAGGGTTTTTTCCTTTCTCCAGTATGGCAAAAGGCGTCTACCTCTCAACATGCACTGCTTAGAATTTAGACGAAAAGCGACTACTTTAAACCTGCAATTAGTGGGATAAACCTTGAAGCTAAAAATAATAAGCCTATAAATATATTCGTGGTTTGATCTGCAAATATTAAGCGTTTTTCAAATATATTTTGATTACGTTATATTATGTACTCTTTCATTAATATTTATTTTCTTCGATTAAAAAAAATGTTATATTTAGTATTGGCTTAAATTGATTAACAATAATAATAATTATTATATTTTTTATCTTCGCGCTGTATCCTGATAATAGTAGGGAAGTCAGAGGGAACCAGGAAATGTAGGTTTAATACACTTTGTTCCCATTAAACACTACTGTTCTTGATACTCCGCCGATTTAAGGCATTCCGTGTTCAGCAATCAGAAAAATCAACGCTCCTCTTTACCCACCACTAGAGCGTGGAAACAAAATATTTAATAACTAGCTGTTACCCGCGACTTCGTCCACGTTCTTTATTTTGGTCATAGTGACTTACACATAAAAGATACGCTGTCGCGGACTTTTATTTAGAATTGTTTAAGATAAATAATCCTACAGTAATTATCTTTGTGTAACTCCAACGATAAAAAAAGTTTTTTTTTAAATCGGTTTTCCCATCTTCGAGTAATCTGAGGAAGATACGTATTAAGAACCTCCTCCTTTTTTTGCAGTGGGTTAATAAAATGAGATGATAGACAGATCTCCCATTTGTGTTATTATACGAAAAAAGCAGTGCCTTTCAAGTTTCATGAAAATCCGTTCAGTAGTTTTTGCGTGAAAGAGTAACAAACATACACACATCCGTACAAACTTTCGCATTTATAATATTAGTAAGATTTCATTCCACCGAAGGGTAATCAAAGCCAACCTGTCATGCTTGCGGCCATGTGCTATGACTGATGATATAAATTTAATACTAATTTAATAATAATAATTTTATTACAAAATACTTTTCATTATTACCAAATTCAAGGGGATTTAAAATACAATTTACAATTTCAACATAATTTCATTTACTCGTAGCTTTCATTCGACGTTAGTTAAACACAATCTTAATAATGTTAGCGCTTAAGGATAATTAATACAAGAAGAGAAATTTAAATGTTCATTATTGAATTATCTTCACATTATATAACAAGTTCACACGTTACGTTGAGTTCTGCACGTAACGTCTTAAAAATTAGGCGGAAAGTGGAGAACAGAGTGCCTACTTCTCTCTGCTGGAATAGTGAAGCTTATATTTATACTATTTTTAAAGTGTTAATCCACACTTGGGAAAGAAATATAGTAAAAATTTATATTTTCAGGCCGTAGACCGGAAATAGTAGGGTAGGCAAGGGGAACTGGGGAACCTAGAGTTAAGATACTCTGTTCTCATTATTAAGCTATCTTTTTCTATTTTTCGCCCAGTTTGAGGCATTGCGTGTGAGTGGCGACGCTCAATATTGTATTTTACAAAGAGAAGGAATCAAAATATTAAATATTTTATTTCCTTGAGTAGGGATCGAACCCGCAACGTTTATAGTAGCATGCTTGTGCCTCAGCGCTACAACAGCTGCTTTTTCATTGTTTAATAAACACTTGTTTAACTTGAGTCTCCTCAGCAGAAATGGTGACGACAATGTGACCTGAGTTACGGGGACCAGAGTCCCCTTGGGGTGAAGGGTGGCCTCTCGCCAGTGATGGAACCCGACCCTTCGAAAGTTTCGGACAATATGGATACGTTGGCGTAAGTCTTGGTCTTGGATTAGTACTGGCCTTTGCAGCGTGACGTGGACTGAATGTGTACTTAAGTGTTACCATATAATTGTAAGCGGGATTAGTGAGATATTGGAATATTGGTTGGTTGTATTTGATCATATTTTAGCTACTTATTTTGGATAGATTTCATTAATTAGACTGTGAAAAAAAATTGTAAAATATTGCTATTCGTTTTAAATTTGTTTAATATATAATCAAGCGTTCAGAGTAACGTTGTTCTATGCTGCATATAGCGAGAATTTAAACAAATTATATAGGTAATAGCTATTTATATATTTTTAGGTTCCACATATAGCAAAATGGGCAAAGAGAAAACATATTTTTATTTCCTCACTGTGGTCGGAATCAAACACACTACCTTTACAGAAGGTGCTATTTACAGATGCATGGCCCTGTTTTTATATATTTTGTAAACTAAACTAAAATACACTAATAATGATATTTATTTAACGAACGATTGTAAAAATAATGCTATAATCGATACAGTAGTTATTAATTTCGGCTTTATTTTTTTTATCACATTTAATCAAAATAAACACTGTTTAAAATATGATTTATTATAACGTATATGTATGTATATAAGCTAAGGTTGCTGTAAATATTTTTGCACGAACTAGTCATATCAGACTAATAATAACATAATTCACGCCAAATAAAAAAAAAATATAAAATATTTGTTATTTTTATTTTTATAGTTTAGACTTAGACAAATTTCGAAGAATGTATATAGACGTATATAAGGTATAATTATGAGGGTAATGTATAATAACATTATGACTATCGATATTAGACAATTTGAAAAAATCATAATTTTTTTTTGGCTTTTTGTATCAGATAAGATATATAAAAATATGATTATGAATTTATGTATGTCTTTGGCCTAAAATATGCAGTTGTAATGAAAAAAGAAATTGAAAATAATTTATTTAATAAAGAAAATCTTTCTAAAAGTTATTTATTGTGTATTTATTGACGTAAAACAAAAAAGTCATCCAAATTAAAATAACATTGCTTTTATACTAATATTTTAAGTTAATATTGCATGTAAATTTTAGAATAATGTATGAAAATACTGTATCAATATGTTCCGTTGTGAAAAATAAATTTTTGGGAATACATTTTTGTTTTATTTCTACAATATTACCTACATAGAATCCATACATCAGAATACAGCGGAAAGTCGAGAAGTAAATTATGTTAATATTAGTCTTAACATGAGGTCCCAATTTTTTATGGAAAAGACACGGCAAACGAGCGTGCTGGTCACCTGATGGTAAGTGATCACCGCCGCCCACGGCCCCGTGGAGCTTCAGGAGCGTTGCCGGTCTGTAAGGTGAATGTGCACCGGGGCCCGGCATTACCCAATGCGAAACGCAGTGGCCAAAGCCACTACTTAACGCCGGTTTTAAATGCCGGGGGTGGTAACAATCCGGTCGAGTCTAAATCCGATCGAATCCCTATGCCTACATTTTTATGTGCGGGATACAGCGTGAAGTTATCTTATATATTGATTTTTGGTACACATTCAGTCTTGGAAGGTGTTTTTATTATAAGAAAAAAAATCAAGTGTTACCATATATTATTGAAATCAATTGAAAATTAAAAAGTGTTACATTATTTGATTAATGCCAATTTAAAGATATTAAAAATCACATTAAAAATTAAGAAATTATATATTTAGGAAACGACTGAAAATAAAGACCGTCCCGTTTCGATGTGGATCATGTTCAAATAATGTTTTTCACTTTAAACGACATAGCACGGTGTTGAACTCCACTACTCAATATAGTATTTTAAACTCAAAAATATTCCGTCAACACTCATAACACAGTTGTAAATTAAATTTAAGTAACAGAGATTAAAAACTAACTAAATAATAAGAAACAACATAGTTAAGTTGTTCCATTTCCTACTTTTCATTAAGTCTGAGCCGTGTTGAGTGGCGGAACTCAACGCCGCGTTCGCTTATATATATACAAACTAAATAAATATTCATAATCATAATTACCTAATTTAAGTTAAAAATAAGCAAAATAATCTCCAGAAATAACAGAATTGTACACAAAATCTAAGATCCTTGTTGACGTCGGCCGTGACACGTCATGATTCCGTGTTCTGACCCAAGGGACGTCTGACCATGGATTAGTAGGGATAGTACGTGACAGACTTAATGCTGATCAGGTTATACATATTGCTTTAACGATAAAAGCATTTAGTTTTATTTCTTTATATTTTAATGTTTTAGTTAATATTTTATAGTGAATTTACGCTTTTCTGTAGCTTCACACTGTATCCCGTACATGGCAGGGTAGGCAAAGGGAACCTAGTATAAGACGCACCGATCCGTTTCCAACTTTTGGCCGAATTTGAGGCGTTACGTGCTGAGTGGCGGATCTCAACACCGTGCTTTGCCTCGTAACTATATTTCATTTGAAAATATTAAATATTTATTTTAATAAACGTTTTTAACCGAATTGATTTTCAATATAATGATTGATATTTAATATACGCAATATTGAATTATAGGAATCCCGAAGTTTCGAACTCATTACATTTATTTTTTATTTTATTTTATTAATGTCTGCGTATTTAGTAAAAGAAGAAGAAAGATTTTGGGTTTGACGCCGTGTTAAGTCTTAATAAACCAAAGACTAACAATAGTCACATATACGCAATTTTAGATTTACCAATATGTTATCAAAAAAATATAATTTATATATTTTTGTCGCTGTGTCCCGCCTATAGAAGAGTAGGCTTCGGAAACCCGGGAACCTAGTGTTAAGGCACTTCTATTCCCCACTTCCCCGCAAATTTTATAGAAATTCATGTTCACAAAGTGAGAAAATTTAATTTTTTTACTTAACTCAATGCCGCGCTTTATATATTTAAATAGTAAATATTAAATATTTAATTTTCTCGAGTGGGGAACGAAACCACAACCTGTCGGTTACAGTCACACGATTGTGCCGCTTCGCCACGACAGGCCTCAATTTAATTATTGAATATTTAATATCTCTAAGGTGAATCTATCCCACAACCTATCAGTGTTTACAGTAAAATGTTTGTGCCTATGTGCCAGGACTGGACTTAAATATATAAAACATAAAAGCCAAAGTACTCATAAAGTACAAATATAAGTTACTCATATAACAATGTTATGTTATCATAAATGACCTCAATCTGACCTTACAAGTACGGTATGCGTCATTCGTTTATTTTTTATACACGAACAAGTTGTCACCCACACCTTCATTTGCGTGGACTGTATGACTTAATTTGTAAAACACTGCTCTTTTTCTTTGGACAATTGTGAAATAGGGAAAATTTAATATTTACAAGTCTCATTTTTTTCGTTGTGGCCGCGAGGCAAAGCGCGGTGTTAAAATCCGTAACTACTCCGTACTGCTCTTTTTCTTTGGACATTTGTGAAATAGGGAAAATTTAATATTTACAAGTCTCATGTTTTCGTTGTGGCCGCGAGGCAAAACGCGGTGTTAAAATCCGTAACTAAGTATGAAATGGAAGTACCCTTACATTAGGTTCCCAGGCTCTCGCTGCCTACATATAAGCTGAAGAAACGTTCTATCAAGTGGAAATGAAAATTCACAACTATTAACTTACTTGCATAATGAATCAGATATTTTCTAGATGCACGATAGCGTAGTTAGAAGAAATCGTCCAAGATAATCCCAGATCTTCATAATGAACCCTTCCAATGTGACCTCACGAAGACAATATATGTCACTTGTATATTCCTAACATTTATATTTTTTATACTTTAATAAGGAGCTTCAAGTAAATTTATTTTTTTGGAAAAATATTTTTTTATATTAATTTATTTTGTTAGTGAAATTTGGGTTGAAGTAGACAATTTTCCAATTTAAAAGTTGTTGCTGCTGCATCCCGCATTTTAAAGAGTAGGAAGTGGGAACCTGGGAACCTAGTGTTAAAGTGTTCAGTTCACATTTAATTATTTTCGTACCATTTTTTTTTATTTGTGTGTTGAGTGACGGAAGTCAGTGTCACACTTTGCTTGTTTGCTGAAAGAGGAAATGAAAATATTTAATTATTTAATTTCCTCGAGTGGAGATCGAATCTAAAACCTGTGGCGTTTAAAACCACACGCTAGCGCTTCTGAAAGAGTGAACTTGGGAAATTAGTATTAAGACACTCCGTTCCAATCCCCACTTTCCGCAGAATTTAAGGCACTACGCGCTGCGTAACGGAATTCAACGCCGCGTGTTGCCTTGTGATCAGAGCAAAGAAATGAAAATATAAAATATTTCATTTGAAAATATTAAGTATTTCATTTCTTCGCCATATTTCATTTTTGGTCATCGAACCTTTAACATGTAGCGTTTACAGTCACACGCTTATTCCCGTGCGCCACAACAGGCCTTGAAATATCATTTCAAATTAATAAAATATATTTGTCTTTGATAACCAATTTGTCGAAGAAAACTATGAGAACAAATCACGTCACGTAAGTCATTTTAATGTAACCGACAGTATCCGCGGTCAAAGTTACTTCGAGCAGAATATGTCATATGTCATGCACAGTTCTTATTTGTTTCTATTTGACCATGTCTTTTATGTTATAGGTAAAAGCTATTTCATCATATAAGATATCTTTTTTTTTTTTTTCAATTTCACTCCGTATTTCACGCTGAATAGGCAGAGGGAACTTAGGACCATAGTCTGAAAACATTATGTTCCAATTATGACATTTTCGTTCCCCACTTTCCGCCAAATTTAAGGTATCGCCACGTTACCAAAAAATCAAACGATCGTAACAAGGGTTACGATAAGATAAAAATATTCAAAATTTCTTTTCCTCTTTTACTTATTCTTTCATTATAATCTGATTTTTATTTAAATTAGTGTGGTGGCTATAGGTTCGATTCATTTTTTTTGGCTTCACGCTGTATCCCGCACAAGGCAGGGTAGGTACTCGTAGACCGGGGACCTAGTGTTAAGACACTCCATTCCATTCCTGTTCCCCACTTTCAGCCGAATTTGAGGCATTGCGTGTTGAGTGGCGGAACTCAACGCCGCGCTTTGCCTTATTACCAGAGCGAAGAAATGAAACAATAAGTATTTAAATTGAAAATATTAAATATTTCATTTCCTCGACTGAGGATCGAATCCAGAACCTGTCGGTTGAACAGACACACGCTTGTGCCGCTGCGCCACGACAGCCCTCAGGTTCGATCTCATTGAGGAAACATTTTTGTTTGCTGCGTCGTGAAAAATCAGGGCGTTAATAGTATAGAATTTTGAAAAACATCTCATCATTAAACACAATTTTGTAAATTAAATTTTGATCAAATATTTCGAAGCTTTGTAACTTTCAGATAATATGGTTTGTTTGTATAATTAAGTTTAAAAGTTCCTCTTGATCATATTTTAAAGTTTAACGCTTATAATATTTTGAATATTGCTTATCGTAGCTAAGTTAACATTATTTTAATTAATAATAAGAAATATTTAATTTTGCATATGGCGGGGTCGGCAAAGAGAAATTGGGAACATAGTGATAAGACACTCTTCTTGAATTCCACTTAAATTTAAAGAGTGTTGTTTACGATTAGAAACCTCAGACACTTAACATAGTACACAAGTCCTACAACAATATAGACATTTTTTATAGCTTCACGCAATATCCGGTATAAAACAGAGTAAGCAGAAGAGAACAGGAGGCAAATGGGGAAATTTTAAACTTGGTGCTAAGTTCCGTTCTCATTAAGACAGGAAGTGTTGTGTGAAGAAAGTGTTGAGGTTTGGTATGTTGAATGGCGGAGTTCAACACCGCGCTACGTTTCATTACCGGAACGAGGGAATGAAAATATTAAATATTTCTTTTCCCCGTGTGGGAACCTAACTTATAGTCACACACTTCTGCAAACAAGTAACAAGAGATCTTAAGTTTTAGTTATTTGTGTACCTTTGAACCAAGTTCACCTAAGTGATTAAGTGGTTGAATCACTTAGGTGAACTTGGTTCAAAGGTAGTTTGATATAAAATATTTTTATATAGAAATAAAACCTGTAGAAATAAGTTCTTATGAAATTAATTTCATTTAGAACCAGTTCGACTGAGTGTTTTTAAATAGTAACTGGGTTAAGTATAAGTGAGTAATGTCTTGGTTCAAATAAATTATTTACTAGCGACACGCTCGCGGCTTCGCCCGTTTGAATTATATTTTATTTACTAATCCCAAGTAATTTCGTGTTCTAATAACATTAAAAACGATTATTTTAATACAATTGGAACACCGGGAACCCCGCGAACATTGACCATCTTGGGAATTTTAGGGAACCTTCAATACCTGGTATCATTGAAAACCTTGGGAACCTCACGAAAACTTAGGAACTTGCCTTAATTGGGCACCTTGTGTACGTCAGGGAACCTTAGGAACCTGGAAACATTTTGAACCTTGGGAACCGGGAACCTCGGGCACAAATTCATTGATTGCAAGCATTAAATGTCAGACACAGATTAACAGTTACTCAATGAAAGGTCACTAATAGGCAACGCATTGAAGTCAATGAGTTGTTTGCATACATACAAACATGAGAAATATTATTATAATATAGAATAGACATCTATTATTTGGAAACTAAGATTTCAGTAAAATGAATAAATCTACAATATTTCTACTTCATGCAATATTATCAAAATTAACATTTAAATGTTTACATTTAAAATTTATTGACAGCCGCAAATAAACTGCCGCAAATAAATCAAACGCTAAATGTTGAAGGACAGTTGGCAATATATATGTTATGTTTTTTTGTATGCTTGGTCAGCGATTTCTGAGAACAGTGGATAGAAAAACGAATATATTTATTTAAAACTACTGTTTTAGTCCTATTACAAAATTTTAAGCACTCTGTTTCCTGTAGAGCTTTTAGATTATTTTAACTACTTTTAAAGTGTTATTCCACACTAAGGAAAGAAAAATACTAAATTTAAAAATAGTTTAAAAATTTGAACGAAGCAGGATTTGAAACCGCGTCTCTTGGAAGCCGTCTAAGGCGAGGGTTCAAATGTTGCTTCGTTCAAATTTTTATACATTTTTAAATTTAGTAGCTTTTAGGTTAGTTATTAAGATTAACTTCTCAAGTCACAGAAAAACTACATGTGAGAAGTATGGTCACATGAATATGTTGTTTTATATTATATAAAGTATATAATTTATAAGTACAAATTTTTTTGTAGATTTATAATACAATAAATAAAATATTTAATATTTTTATTTCTTCGCTTTTGTAAAAAGGCAACTGCTACTCAACAAGTGTCTGAAATTCGGAGGAAACTCGAGAACGGCAGTGTCCTAATGGTGACAGAGTGCATAAACACCACGTTCACAGGTTACCTTTGCTTTCCTTCTTATGTGCTTGAATACAGTGTGAAGCTAAAAAAGATATTGACTACTATATGAAAATCTTAAATTCTAGCTCTATACAATGAATCTACAAGAAATTGTAGATTCATTGTATAGAGAACTGCTTTGTTCCATAATCATTAAAAATGTATAAAATCAATTGAATAAATACCACATGAAAAGGAAATTGAAAATAAAGCTCAGTTTTTGTTCGGCCCGAGGTTGTACTGGAATTGAGGGTACCCTCGTCAATCCCACCGTGTTTGACCTTAATACATGATTTTAGGAAAACAAAGGGTTAAGCAAATAAGAAAAGATCGGGAAACTAAATTAATTTTACTTTTATTTCGATTTTTGTTCGTTTTCTTTTGGTTTAATATTGAAATTTGTGTTCGGTTCAAATATTATTTGTCTTAAGTTTGCTTGTGTATGCACTTGTTTTGTATTAAATTAGATGTAATTAGTTTAGTAATCGATTGTTTTTCTACCAAATACATATATCAGATTTTTGCCTTGATTATTGATAAGTTTTTCTTTCCGAATTTCATAATTAGGTCTACGGAAAGTATTCTATTTAAGTTTGCATGTAATGAATACATAATCATTAATTTGTCTTTATTTCCTTTATTAATTTTAAGTTCTCATGCTAATGCTTTTGACTGTACGTTTCGTTTGAAGAAATCCTAAAAGGCACGTTCATGGCTTTTTCAAATAACAATTCAATAAAAATCAACGCCCGCTTTGTTATGTTACCAGAGTGAAGAAGTATAAAAGAATTATGCCCCAAGGAGGAATTGAACCCACAATCGTCACATTAACAATCGTAGAGCCACTCTAGCGGCCTGCTCGTGATATTTTCAGAAAACATAATATTATTTAAAGAAAGAGATGTAATGTAAGCTGACAGTATGATCCCATCGAACATTCCAAAGATATATTTTATACCCGTAAATAGAGAACGTGTCGTTCTTTTTTAGCTCAACGTTTGACACTTTTGTCGTAATTCCGAACGGTTTTATCGTCTTATTTTATTTTTTTTGTTTTCTATTTTCCACAGGTTTGGAGGTAGAAGTTGAACTTTTGTTTAGTTTTTTCACAGCGGAGCAATGAAAATAGCTCCACTATTCAACACAGGCAATGCAGAGGGAACCTGGAAACCGGTGATCACTCACCATCAGGTGATTCGTACGCTCGTTTACCTTGTCTTTTCCATAAAAAAAAATTGAAAATACTTTAAATATTATGATATATTCTTTGACAGTCTCACAGTGCCAATATAAGTAGGATAAGTTGTGGATTTGATCATTGGACGAGCTAAAGTATTTAATATTATCGTCGCTCTGTTATTCAGGTAGTAAGTTCCGCTAGTCAATAAGTAATGCCTCAAATGCGGGAAGTAATGCCTCAAATGCGGGAAGTGGGGAATGAAACAGAGTGTATTAACACTAGGTCTCCTAGATTCCTCTGCCTACCCTGCCATGTGCGGAATACAGCGTGAAGTTGAAAAAAAATACAACATTTCTTCAGAAATTCATGTACTAAATATAAAAGAAGTTTATTCGTCATTATAGTTTGCCAGTCGGCGCCATCATTAGGGAGGGATATTGCGGGAGCATTACGAGGCAAATATTCTATTGTAAGGG
>DWMZ01004703.1:0-11508 GCA_018249855.1 Eueides tales michaeli
ATATTTAGAGCTTATCATTAAAATAGCGATTTGCAATTGATAACAACATAGATAAGGTTATCACGAAAGCTCAGTGTTATCAGACAGGTTAAGCCCATCAAGATTTATATATGCAGTATATGTCATTCATAACTTATGAAAATAAAATGTATGTGTATAATATATACTTTTTTGAACCCAACGCAAAAACAAGGTTTTCAAGTTCTCTTTGCCTACCCTGCCATGTTGCAACTGGTTATGGACGAGGAATTCGAAATAACATATTTAATACATATAGTCATTTTGCACGCAATGCCTCCGGAATTCGGCGGAGAGTGGGGGACGGAAGTGTCTTCATAGAAACGGAGTGTCTCGACATTATATTCCTAGGTCTCTATGCTATGTGCACGTTACAGCGTGATGCTTAAATAAAATCTTATGAACAACTAATAAAAGTGGCTTTTTTATTAAAAAAAAAACCATACGTCTAGGGTTTTTTTTGGGAGAATTAAAAATTTAAAGACCTCAAAAAAAAAAATGGGTAGGGGTTACCCAAGAAGTGACTAACTGATCTCGGAAACGACGTTCTTAAATCTTAAACTGATGGCCCTATTTTCATAGCTAGGAACTAATATTCGAAAAAAAAAAGATTGAAAAACCCTCACTCAAATTAGTTCATTCATTTAGTAGCTATAGTGCCACTGACAGATTAAACTTAGTAATTCTTTTTATTTGCTTTGGGGGTTAGTAAAGTAATGAAAAAAAATATTTATTTGACAAGTTTTTGTCTTTTAAATACTTATACTTTTCGCTTTTCTGATTAACATTGTTTTCAAGACGATAACTTGGCATTACAAGTATTATATATTTTTTTAAGCTTCACACTATAGTCTGCGTACAACAGTTACGCAAAAGGAACTCAGTGGGGCTCCCCCGGTTCTTCCCTTCTTACCTAATTTTCAAGACATTACGTGTTTAGTAGCGTCACTCAACTCAACCTTTGTCTTGTTATCCAAGCGAGGAAACAAAAATAGTTAATTTCTCCAAGAACGAAGGCCAGGCCAACAAGTGTCACGAAGGCCATTCAATCGTTATGCACTGTGTCTTGTATATAACATATGTTTGTAATACAGCTGATGTGGTTCCACTATGTATAGAGTTGAGATAAAAGCAGGGCTTGAGACTGTACACCCGATAGGTTGTGGGTTCGATCCCCACACGAGGAAACGAAATATTCGTTTTTTTTATGTCTTTGCTCTGATAAAGAGGAAAAAGCGTGGCATTGTGTTATAACTCCGTGCTCAGCTTCACGCTGTATCCCGCATATGGCAGTGTAGGCAGAGTGAACTTGGGAACCTTGTGTTGAAACACTCCGTTCCACTCTCCTCTGGATTTGAGTATTGAATAGCGGAACTCTATTCATTGAGTTATTAGAGAGTAGTAATGACTCCGGAAGGTAGAGGGAAGTGAGGAACGGAAGTGTCTTGATAAAAACGGAGTGTCTTAACACTAAGTTCCCAGATTTCCTTTAAATTTCTATATACGGGATACATGGTTAAGTTGAAAAAAAGGGTTAGATCGTCAGAAATGCACCTTTATACCATTGAAAGGAAATTGTATATTAGATAATTGAGCACTGTCGGTCGACTCAAGACGACTCAAGGACTTTGTCTGTGGACTTATGACGAGAATACTTAACTACTGAGAACTGCGATAACATTATATATTTCTGCAAGTAAAATTCTATTTATAGAATGATTATGACATAAAATTTAATGATTAATGATGTTTTTTTGTTAATTTCTATAGTAATATTATAAAGCTGCAATTTGTTTGGTTGAACGCGTTAACCTTAGGAACTGTGGATTTGAATTGAAAAATTATCTTCACACTGTGTCCCACACATGCCAGAAATCTAGTGTTAAGACACTCTGTCCGTTCTCTACTTTCCGCCGAATTTGAGGCATTGCGTGTTGAGTGACGGAACTCAACGCCGCGTTTCTCATTGTTACCAGAGCGAAGAAATCAAGACATGTCATTATTAAATATTTCATTTCGAGTGAGGATCGAACCCGCAACCTGTCAGTCATAGTCACACGCTTGTACCGCTGCGCCACGACATGTCTGAAATTATATTTGTAATATATAGTCATTTTAGTTATTTTATGAAACTGCGGTTAGAATAACCTTCGGCTCTTAGAATGTGTCATGTCTTAATAAATAACTTGTTATTTCTACTCGACACGTCAAATTCGGAGGAAAGTAGGGTACGCAACGAGGTGCCTTATTACTGGGTTCCCATGTTCCTTTTCTCTACCACACCATGTGAGGGATATAGCGTGAAGCTAAAAATATATATTTCTATGTATATCGGTAGACACGAGCAAAGCTACGGGTACACTCTAATGTTAAAATATATTCTTGACTTTAATGTTTTAGTAAGAACACCATTACAAATTCAAATTCAAATTCAAATATTTTTATTCAAAATAAGAAGCTACAAGCTTCGTTTTTTGAACGTCAAAAAATTTACCACCAGTTCACTAAAGTTACTGCCTCAGACCTGAGAAGAACCGGCGAAAGAAACTCAGCGGGCCATGTCTCTTTTTTTTAACCAAAATTTTTACATCATGTTATTATTATTGACAATGATACATTTGAAATAGCCTGGAGCGAGCATTTTATTCCCAAGGCGTGTTATCATTTATAAAGTCGTTAATTACAAAAACAATAATATCATGCCATGTATACCTATATAATCTCTGATAAAGGTAGAAAGGCCTCTGGGTATGTGGAAATTACAATATTCGTAGCGATTTCCAGTTGTAATTTCTAACTTTCTCTAGTAAACGTAACACGTTATATTTTCTCAATAACCGGATGGCCAATAGTATATACTAGATTATGTATAGTATGTGTGCTTTTTAAATATTTTAGCATTACGTTGAATTGCGGAACTCAACGCCGCGCTTTACATTGGTACAAAGGTTAATTCATTCCTGGTAGGAATCGAAGCCACAACTGTCACGTTTAAAGACAGATTTAAGAAAACGGAGTGACTAAGTTGTCTCTAACATTTCTGATATATTCAAGATGCATATATATAGATAATTTAATATAATTTAATTTTCGTTTGGTTACAGATAACAATATGGTGGTGTGTCACAGCGTTTATGTTGTCCCATATGGGGCTAATAGAGACAAGGATGGAGGAAATCGATCCTAAATATAAGAATTTAGAGGTAAATATAAATAACGTTAATATAAACTGTTAAATAGCGTGTTAAATAGCGTGGCGCAGCGGCACAAGCGTGTGGCTGTAACCGACAGGTTCTGGGTTCGATCCCCAGTCGAGGAAATGAAATATTTAATATTTTCAATTTAAATATTTAATGTTTCATTTCTTCGCTTTGGTAATAAGGCAAAAAAGCGCGGCGTTGAGTTCCGCCACTCAACACGCAATGCCTCAAATTCGGCGGAAAGTGGGGTACAGAAGTGGAACGGAGTGTCTTAACACTAGGTTCCCGGGTTCCCTCTGTCTACCCTGCCTTGTGCGGGATACAGCGTGAAGATAAAAAAAAATAGCCTATTTATTTAAGTTGTAATGATTAAAAGATTGAATTGTTTCGGCGCAAAAAGAGTGATGTTATAAGTTTAACCTGGTTTAATATTATTAAATATGTATATCGTGGCTGAGGGTCATAACAATAAACGACAGGTTGTGGATTCGATCCCTACTCGAAGAAATGGAATATGTAATACTTTAAATTTCTTAGCTCTTGTAACAAGGCAATGTGCAGCGTTTAGCTCCAACACTCAATACGCAATACCCCGACTGTTGCAGAATGTGGGGAGTAGAACGTAGTGTCCTCAAATCCCTTCTGTCTACTTTGCCATTAGCGGGGTACAGCGTGAAACTGAAAATATATATAATAAAGCGCGTTAATAAAAAATATAGGTACAGTACGATTGATGAGTCATGGTTGCCCTTAGACTTCTAGCCTTTCTGTACTTTGAGCATTCTTCACTTAGCAGTAAAAAAAATAAAAGTCAGAAAATCCTATAATCGCACAGCCATCTATAGCTAAAGTAAAGGCGGCCACTACTTGTTGAGCGTACTGTAACAGGTATTAGTAACTACTTGCTTGAGGCTTTATAATTTTAGCGGAGCTTGCTATCTTCACTAGAGGCCCTTAGGCTAAGTTGTTGACCACAATTTCGAGTATCACGCCAGTATTGGCTGAAAAGAGAATATAAAGTAGGCTTTTAAAAGCTTTTACTTACTTTTTATGAAAATTTTCAAAAAGAAGAATTTCTATAGCTTTTTGTAATATCTATACCTATATAATAAATCAGTTAGTTTTTTAAATTATTGTTTGTACGCGCTAATCTCAGAAACTGCTAACCGAATTTAAATGGCGTTTTCTCTATTATAATTCTACAAATTTCCATCAACATTTAGTCTTTGTGTCATTAAAAGCGGCTAATAGGTAAAAAGGTTACGTCAATGAAAAAAAAATGTTCGACAATTTTTTTATTTATTTGCCAGAAATTTTAGTTTTCATTGTGTAGATATTGTCTTAAAATTAAGTAGAACAGTGTAATTCAAGCAGGTGAACCCGCGGGAACGTCGCTAGTTAATAATATTATGTTGTTGTTTGCCTATTTTGAGGTCTGTCGTGGCGCAGCGGCACAAGCGTGCGACTGTAACCGACAGGTTCTGGGTTCGATCCCCAGTCAGGGAAAGAAAAACTATATAATATTTTCAATTTAAATATTTTATGTTCCGTTTCATCGCTCTGGTAATAAGGCAAAGCGCGGCGTTGAGTTCCGCCACTCAACACGCAATGCCTCAAATTTGGCGGAAAGTGGGGAACGGAAGTGGAACAGAGTGTCTTAACACTATGTTCCTGGGTGCCCTCTGTCTATCCTGCCTCGTGGGGGATACGGCGTGAAGATATTATACGCTGTATCCCGCACATATGTGGGTAGGCGGAGAGGTAACTTGGGAACCTAATGTTAAGACACTCCCTTCTCATTAAGACACATTTCTACTTACCGCCGAATTTGTGGCAGAACGTGTTGAAAAGCGGAGCTTAACACCGTTACCGTTAGTGTAGTGGTGACAATAAAAATATTATATATTTTATTTCTTTATATGGAGTTTTATGCTTACATTCGACAAATGTTTTTTTTTGTATTTTACATTTTTTATTAAGGCTTTTAAATGTATTTTTTTTTCATTATACACTAGTTTTCCAAGTCATATATTCGTTAGTGCACAGTTAACCCTTACAGTAAGTACTAGAAAGCTTTTTTCAGGCTCAGTTTTATGTTTATTTTTTCAAGGCCTGTCGTGGCGCAGCGGCACAAGCGTTGCCTGTAACCGACAGTTTCTGGGTTCGATCCCCAGTCGAGGAAACGAAATATTAAATTTTTTCAATTATGATATTTAATGTTTCATTTCTTCGCTCTGGTAATAAGGCAAAGCGCGGCGTTGAGTTCCGCCACTCAACACGCAATGCCTCAAAATCGGCGGAAAGTGGGGAACGGAAGTGGAACGGAGCGTCTTGACACTAGGTACCCGTTTCCCTCTGCCTACCCTGCCTTGTGCGGGATACAGCGTGAAGCTAAAAAAAATGTTTATTTTTTTATATTTTCGCTTATTTAATTATGGATAGATAATATAATAAATAGCAAAATATTCTAATGTCCACTTTTCGTTTTTAAACGACGCACACAGAGGGGTGTAATGAGTTAAACCTGTCTGTCTCGCCGTTGCACCGTAGCTCCTAGTTTAATGAATCGACTTGAGTACGGTGTTTTCCTGAAAAGCCTTCTGAATCGCGTTTTTGTTAGAGATAGAGTAGTGGATCCACCGTAGTGCCACTATGTGTACCACAACACAATTTGGAGCATTCCATTTTTTGGTATTCAACATGTCGGCTTACCGAATATGATTATTTTTATAAATGTGTTGAAAAGCTCCGTTCCGTTTCGTAAATATAGTTAAAGTTAATCCTAAACGAAGGTTTTTATATTTAAATTTCTCTTATGACTGCCTAAAGCTTTTTAAATATGATACCATGGTGATCGAATCCATCATCATCGCCGCGGTAACGTCTATTTATAACATATATGGTATACTTGTTTATAGTTATGTTATTGTTTTTAGCTTTACCCTGTATTTAACACATAGCAGGATAGACAGAGGGAACTTTGGAACCTAGTGCTCAAACACTCCGTTACCATTACGACACTTCCGCTTCCCCAGTTTCCAACAAGTAAAGATTTTCCATTAATTAAAGTAATCAAGTACACAAAATTACCTCTGTTTATCCTGCTATAAGCAAGATATAAGCTTCACGCTGTATCCCTAACGGGGTGGGAGAGGAAACAGAGAGCCAAACGCTACGGTCTCGGCATACCTCTTTCGCCCCGTCCACTGCCGTCAATCTCTTCATATATGCCCTGGGGGCCTCCCTTCAGGGCATATATCGTGTCCGTATCGTATCCTCCTGCTTTTTACATGACCCTCTTTCAGTATCGCAGATACTGTGTTTTCGAAGTCAACCAAGGTCTCACCCTTCCTTTCTTACCACTCACTTTTCCTTCATCAGTCTTGTTTGCCATACTTTCTTCACCAACTAGCTAACCAAATACAAATTCGACAACCAAGCTGACATGGCACAACCTTGTTTAATATCCGATAGCAGGTCAAACCAAGGCGACATGCCAGATCCTACTTGCACGCAGGCTAATTGATCTCTGTAAAGAGAATTTACAGCCTCCAGCAAATAACTCCGGCCCGGTATTACCCGGGACACTGTACCGGGCAGTACCTGGCAAACAGTCAGGCAATGACTCCATCTGTTCCCTCTGCTTTACCAACTTTGAGACTTCGTGTTGCACTCTCAACTTCTTTTATACTAATATCGCAATCGGCCGCGTCTAGTCTCAATGCTTAACGGTTACTTGAGGCAGAGGTGTCGACACATTCATACAACTCTTTGTAAAATTCCGCCCACCACTGCAAAACCTGTGGTTCTTCTGGTAAAAGGTTCACTGTCATTTGAAAGCACCTCTTTCATGTTAAAAGTTAGCGAGTAACCTCGGGAATCGGGGCCTTGGGACTCACTTCTCGCCAGAAAAGCTTCAAGTTTTCCCGAAAGTAGTTCGTTAACCTTTCACCTCTTTCTTTTTCTGAATTTTCACATTTTATCTATATCAGTACTTTTCTTTGGTGTTTTAGCAGCTAGTTGCAGTAGTATCAGTTTGAGGCTTAGTGCTCAGACCGCTTGTAGGGCTTACAAGAGGTGCTATTTTAAATAAAAATGACAAAATTTTAATACTTTTTCTAAATAAATAAATTATTTCTTTCCAGCCTTACCCTACATCTACAGAGAAGCCCAAGCCGGAACCTCCGCGTGTCGAACTCAAAATGAACAAGTGCTTCCACATGCCCCGCGAGGAATGCCCCACTCAGAAGAAGTGTAAATTGGTAGACACCGTATCAGTTTTCTGCTGTGATATTGATGATAACTTTAGATTGAAAGAAGCTCTTGCCAGTACAAGTAAGTATAGAAAGTGTTATTAGCTTCCACGTGCATTCAGTGTATGGCGTTGTGGGTCCGAGACCCACTCGAGAATTTTTTTTTTAATTTTTTCCATTTACTCGCTCTTGTAACGAGGCTGAGTGCGGTTTTGAGTTTTGCCATTGAAAACTCAATGCCTCGTGAATTCAGAGAAAAGTAGGGAACAGATGTGTCTTAGAAGGATTGGAGGGTCTTGACATCAGGTTCCTAAGTTCCTTTTACTTTTTTTGTTTAGTGCAAAATACAGCATAAGCTAAACTACAGAAATATTGAATGAAAAAAAAAACAAATTATATATAAAAACAAACACTCGATATAAATAATATGCAAATCTAATTACCGTTGCAAATCATGGAATGCATAAAGCCAGAACACGTGGCCATCGTCTTGTTTACAATGATTGATAAAACCTCTGACCAAAACAATCACTACATCGTATTGGCAAAGTGCTTGTAGCTCGTAAGCTACTACACTAATTTTCATTAAAATTTGCTCAGAATCAACGTGGTGAGCAAGGCTTCCGATTAAAAAAAAACCGTATTCAAATTAGTTTATTAATTCAGGAGCTACAGTGTTACAGACAGATGGACATGTAGAACTTATAACACACCTTTTTTTTCGCCGGGGTGGTTAAAAATAATTACTATCATGCGCCATTATGAATCTAGTCTTTTCAGGAAACTTCAAGTCTGAGTCTCAGTCATTATATTGTTAGACCTTTAACAAAAATCATTACAAACTGGATGCCGTCCGCAATATTTTAAATTTTAAAATTGGAATTTGCAATTGGTAATTATAATAAATGGGTTATTATAATTCAAACTAGCATTAGGAACGTAAAAAGTCTTAAAGTTTCATTGCGTGTTGAATGGCGGACTTAACTCCTATTATTTGCTATTTTCGCTTGTTTCTATTAGCCCCCGACATAAAACGATAAGTGTTATAAGTTTGCCCTGTCTGTGTCTGTTTGTCTGTTGCATTGTAGCTCCTGAATGAATGAACCGACTAAAGTGCGGTTTTTCTTAATCATTTGATCAAAGATACGATAGTTAATTAGTTTCGCCATTACTGTCCTACGATAGTGTCAATTTTTAACGATTTTTGATTTTTTTCGATTCTCTCAACGCAAACTGCTCATCATACTTAACGACATATGTTAAGTTTCCCCACATTTGTTACGGTAAGGTAAGGTGAGGTAATTATTGGTATGTAAGAATTAATAAAATATAGCCTGCGAAAAATCTCTTGTGAAAAAAGGAAACTTTCTTAGATTACTTTGTTTTGCGTCTCTCCGTCTGTCAAGGAGAGCAAATATTATTAATAGACTAAATATTTGTAATAGATTATTAACATTAAATATTTACATCCGTAGTCCCTAAGAGCATAGAAAAGAATATCAAGCTTTTAAGTTAACGTGATCAATACATATGCTTATATTTATAAATCGTTTTTGCAACATTTTGTATGAATTTCATCGTCTAATCAAATCCTATACTTCCCATAGATCTACAATTATGAAATTTGCCAAAAAGTAAGAACTTCCAATACAAATGAAAGAAATAATAAAGAATTTGGTATTTTATAAAATAAAGCATTAAAAAATATATATTTTTCATTTTATACAAAATACCCCGGAAAACTCAAATTTGTCAACAATTTTTTTTAAGTTGTAGTTCTCGTTGTGTTGACCTGAAATCAGAAATAAGTACGGAACCCTTAAATAGCAAGTCCGACTCGGACTTTACCGGTTTTTTGTTGTACAAAGATTTGATATTGCGAAAATTAACATAAAACTTGTTTACAAACTGATGCAACTAGAACGTTGCGAAATTTTAAAATGCGCATAAAGATGAGTTGTTTGTTTATATCTGGCCTTGATAGCTTTATTACTATACTATACTATATTATACTACCTGTACGTGATATATTATAGGAATATTATTAAAGGTTGTACGGTTCAACACATATAATATTAAGATATTATATTATATTATATTAACTTCGTTTCAAGCTTTCCGTCGGATTCAGGAGGTATTAAAATTAGTTTAATATTATACATTTTTTTATGAAACTGCAGTACAGTAAAACCAAAAGTTAGGTTTTATCAATATTTGTCACTCGCGATAAACATTATCAAAAATACATTATACAAAATTCAAAATTCGAAATCTGCAAAGAATAAAATGTTCACAGCGGCCACAACTCGCCGGCCATACTATACCTACAGAGTACAGTCTTCCTCGTAGAACGAGTTTAAGGAATCTTGTAGGTAACGTGTTTCTTAACCGCGGTTTATCTATTTATAGCCCTTCTAAATGACCAATATCGCTATTTCTATTTGAAGCGGCTCTTTATGAAATGTTAACGTCTATACCTGATATTATGTATATAAGTGCACGGGACGGCACCTAAGAATGGGTTTTCACAAGGATCTATTCTTGGTCCTCTTTTATTTCTGCTTCATATTAACGATCTACCATTTTATGTCAAGAATTTATGTGACATTACACTGTTTGCAAATAATAACATTTAAGATAATAAGGCAAAGCGCGGTGTTAAGTTCCGCCACTCAACACGCAATGCCTCAAATTCGGCGGATAGTGGGGAACGGAAGTGGAACGGAGTGTCTTACCACTAGGTTCCCGGGTTCCCTCTGCCTACCCTGCCATGTGCGGGATACAGCGTGAAGCTAAAAAAAATGTAAGACCAAATATAAAGTTAGCTCTGACGACGTTACTGGTAGTAAGTACGTTGACGATTATTCGTCAATGATTTCATGTTAATAATCTAATGATCAATGACAAAAAATCGCAATGTGCTGAATTGTTTGTAACTAATGGTAAAGCACGAGATTCTCTTCGAGATGTCTTTACAGTTTCTGATATTCGTGCAGTTGCTTCGCAATGTGAACACATATATGTAGTATACGGACGAGAAACAAAGACAAATGTGTAACCTAGTTATCGCCTCCAAAAAGTAAATAAATCATTTATGGCGAGATTTTAATTTAGCATCGCTGAAATGTAAACTAACTGTGAAAAGCACGTTAATTAGGAAAGTTTAATACACTGTCCAAGAATATGTGAAGGACATGTGTCAGATTAAGATCATTGAATTAATGAAATTCATGTAGGATAGCTAGGATTGTATTAAATAACGAAATTGTAAACTCAATATTGAAAAAAAAACAACTGTTAAGTCTGTCGCCATGTTTCCTCACCAGAACTGTTTTGAACCCGGCTGTAGTTTTATGTTAAATATTCAGACATGCTTGGAATAGTCTTCACGCAAGTAAAGAATATTTTGAATTGAATTTTGATATAAACTGTAAACGTAACCGATATTGGTTCAATAATTTAGGTAATGATTAACTATACATATAATTTATTTTGATTTTTTTGATTAGGCGCGCTTTACTTGAGCGAGAAAAGAAAATATTAAATATTTCAATTCCTCAAATGGGAATAAAACCCATAACCAGTTGCATTTATGATTTAAGATTTTTTTTAAATTATTTTAAAGTAATTTTCGGACAAATTTCGAACTTTCGTGGGAATAGAAATGTAAAATTAATGGAACGGAATGTCTTAACACTAGGTTCCCAAGTTCCCCTCCTGTCCTCCCTGTCTAAGAATTGTTATTGTATTCATAAAACACCCGCCATTATATCATATTAATATTATAACGCGATTGTTGGTGACATATAAACTTATGCTATAATTATTTGTACGACGCAACCTTGATAGCATATATAGTACGAGATATTGGGCTGAAACAATGTTGATAATGATATACTTTATGTATGACAATTGTTAAGTATAATAATTTGGGATAGTATACATATAGTGGGCAACGGAAGTGTCTATATATATATATATATATATATATATATATATATATATATATATATATATATATATATATATATATATAT
>DWMZ01004704.1:0-11507 GCA_018249855.1 Eueides tales michaeli
TATAATTATAAAAAGCTTCGTCTTGACTATGTTTTATTTTAATTTTCCCTCTGGCAAGTATTCGAGTTGGTAGTGTTAGCTTTTTGTATAAACTAGTCTAATTTACTTATGAAACAAAATATTAACTGCCTCTACCTTTATTCGTGTATTTTTGCTGGAATCCCGGTTCGGAAACTTCTGAAAAATATATATATATATATATAACTGTGGCTGTAGGCGAGGTACCTCCAAACGCAACCTCCTATATAAAATATATTGAAATAATTACGTAATGTAACCTTACGGCACAAAAACCTTTTTCTTTTCTTAAATTCAAACTAGCAATTCCTGTTCTCGACTCGTACACGACAGGTTGTGGTTTCAATCCCTTCTCGAAGAACGGAAATATTTAATATTTTCAAATGAAATATTTAATATTTTCAATTCTTCTTTTTAGTAACAAAGCAAAAAACGCTTCATTGAGCTCAGCCATTTCGGCAAAAGTGGGGAACAGATTTGAGAGACATTGGGTTCCTAAGACCCCTTTATCTACCCTGTCATGCGCGGTATATCTGAGTAATTTTTTTAAAAAAAATATTTGATCATATGCGCTGAACAAACTGCAAACAGAAACAATGACGAGTGTATTTTGGGAATTGTTCAATATTCTGCTCATGTACTAGTAGACTGTTCTCTCAATACTCAAGTATGTAGAAACAAACTCAAAGTAAGATGTTTTGAATACGACGGGCTCCATACCGTAAAATAAACAAGTATTGTGCAAGCAGTGTCTAGAAACATCTTTGCGTACTACATAAACAGAGACTTTGCTCACAATATTATTAATACTAAATTAAAATAAAAATATATTATTAGTATGTAGGTATTAAGCGGTATTATGACCTAATAAGGTCACATTGCTTAATACCTATAACCCCAGTTTTTATAAATTAATTGCATCCTCTTCAGTTAGTATAGTTTTCTAATATATTTGTAAAGTAAATTGCTTGAATTAATTATATTAAACTGTTGTTGAAATATAACTGATTTAAAAAGTTGAACATATGTAAATAGACAGCGATTGATTGAATGATGAAAAAGTATATATAAAAAATAATATAAGTGTGATATATTATCCAAATTAGTTACTCACAATACTTACAAAAAAATCTTGCTTTTAAAAATATTTTCTTTTTATTAAAATAATCATCTTTGGCTAAAGAATGACAGTTGTGACTCGGTATCCTATTCAAGAAAATGAAACATATAATACTTTAATTTTCCCGTTCTGCTAACGAGAAAAAGCGCAGTGTTAAGTTCAGCCGCTCAACACGTAAGACCTAAAGAATTCGGCGAAAAATGGGAAACGAACCGTCTTATTGGAATCAGAGTGTCTTAACACAGAGTTCCCAGATTTATACCCTCTGCTTATTCGGCTTTATGAATGAATACTAGGAAAAGCTAAAAAATAAATAAACAAAAAAGAGCCCCATAAGGGCACTAAAACAAATTTAATCGAATAAATACCTATATCGTTATTTGATAAAGAACATTTTTAAATTCGAAATATATGTCCTGCGAAAATTATATTTCTTTTTCTTCGAAGTAGTATATACTCAAAATATTAGAAAATTGATTTAAAACTTTGGAACTGTTTTAAGAACATAGCATTATGAGTATTATGAGTGTACACTGTTGTCTCCAAATTTAACTATAAACACTAAGTAGGTCAGGAACAAATAAACAAATATTTTATATAAAACACACGAAATATACGAGATATTATATTATATATATATATATATATATATATATATATATATATATATATATATATATATATATATATATATATATATATATATATATATTGTACAAAAGAAGTACCTACCAATTTGGACCAGAAACGGTATTTCAATTTTTGTTTCATTTGAACGATATTATTGAATTTGCTGCGAAGCAGACATGTGTGGACTAAAGGAATTAGTCTACAGTCTACACTATAAATTTTATATGCTACTCTAAACTAAAAGCTACATCTCTCAAAAAAATATAATAATAATAATTCTTTATGCATAATAAACCCGGAAGAAAAAATAGCACAGGAATACACCTTCCGCGCACCACCTTATTGCTTAATAGCAATTTCTGCCAGACAACCTTAAGGCAAAAGGAATAGCAATTTAAAACAGGCATAATATAACATACATACGCACACAAATGTAGACATCCGTTTGAAAATGTATTTTTTTTTATAAAAAAAACAATTTCCCGTCGTATGATAGAATATCAATGAATATAATTAATAATTTAAAGCTAAATTTACATCGGTAACGGTTACTTAACGTCTCTTCTATTTAAGAAGAAACATGAGACTAAGCATTTTGTTTGTTAAGCTGATCCATTTAAAATATCTTCGGAAATCATTTCCCGGCACTTAATTGAAACAATTCTAAATCTTGAAACACTTAATTTTAATTTATTTTTAAGCCAAATAATGCCGCACGCTTTGTTTTGTTTCCATCTATTTTTGTTCGTCGAAGACGCTATTATAATTACAAAGGTTTCGAAGGGATCTAAAGGATGCTCGTTTACGAGTTAATTTCAAAGTTTAAATTGACTTTTTACTAACAGAAATTAGATATCATTTTGAAGAGACGATTTCCGATTTTTAGATACCACTGGTTAACTGAAGTTACTGCCTCAGACCTGAGAAGAACCGCCGCAAAAAATTTATCTGGACATGTCTTTTCTTTAATCAAAAGTTTCAAAGTTTCAAGTATCAAAAGTGACAATTGAAATAGCCTGGAGCGATCACTTATTACCCAAGGCGTGTTGTCATTTATAAAATTGTTAATTTGATAATAATATTTAACATACAACCGTCTTTTCACAACTTTTTTTAAATTGTGAAATAGAAAATTCTCAAACGTTTTCTAGGATCTTATAATCATTATTAGTACGCTCTTACAGCGTACACACTGTCGGTTCGGCTTCTCCATTCAAGGGTACATCGGCTTTCACAATTTTCGTGTTGGACGTTCTCAATATAACATTTAGTTTTTTTGCTATTTGAAACTAAATTGCTGCTAACTACTTAACCAATATACTATTGTAGAGGGAGCATTGTTTACATCGTCGTACACTTTTTATCCCCCTTTTATTTTATAAATTAACGATGTGTCAACAAACAATACTATCTCATGACTCTTTTCAACTAAATATTTACCATATTTCATTTTCTCTTTTTATATATATTAAAAAGAAAAAAGAACCAAGAATGTATAGAATCCTCTGAAATCTATTAGTAGAATTAGAGTTCAGAAGATTGAGCGCACGTCCTCTTATGCCATGATGGTGTAGCTTTAACAATGTTGAGTGCTGCACGCAATCAAATGTGGACAAGTCGCAGAACATACCATCGTGCAGTCAAATATTGCTTTCAAAAACTGATTAACTAGTTGAACGTGTACAACATTAATTGCACATTCAATATATATACTAATTACTTTATAGAAGGAGACAGGCTAGTCGAGAGACAAATTAAAACAAATGATTTAGAAAGTTATTTCCAACGTATTTTATTCCATGTAGTATCAGGTGAAATTATGATAAAATATTGAAATTATATCGTTTTCGAGATAGATATGATTCAAGATAAGTAGTTGTTATATTTACAATAATTGGTCTATTTTTCTATTAATTGCACTGAATATGCGTAAACGTATAATTAGTTATATATTAATATGCATACAAATTTTAAATATGCATATTTATATATTTTACTGGCTCCTTAGTACCAAAAAAATTGTGGCATTTTGTCTCAGAGGCTTAACTAAACATATCTTTTTTAACTACCACTCCGTTATTATGATCGACAGAAATTAATCTCCTTTTATATCATACATAGAAACAACCTGTCTGAGGCCTGTCGTGGCGTAGCGGCACAAGCGTGTGGCGTGTGACCAACAGGTTCTGGGTTCGATCCCTAGTCGAGGAAATGAAATATTTAATATTTTCAATCAAAATATTTAATTTCTTCGCACTGGTAATAAGGCAAAGCGCGGCGTTGAGTTCCGCCACTCAACACGCAATGCCTCAAATTCGGCGGAAAGTGGGGAACGGAAGTGGAACGGAGTGTCTTAATACTAGGTTCCCGGGTTCACTCTGCCCACACTGCCTTATGCGGGATACAGCGTGAAGCTATAAACAACTAAGGTCGTGTACAAATATGTATGACAAAATATCAAATATAATATATTTTATAATTAGCATTTTATTGGATTAGTAAATTTATATTAGCTGTCGAGCTGTCAAGTTAGGTGATACTTGCCATTGTTTCTAAATATAAAAGCGTATGACGATACGATGTTTTACTCTTTTTTGTTTTTTAGCCAATGTTTTTGCAATTTACTATGAAATTTTTATATTTTGCAGTTCAATTCACAAAAATGTACTTTAAATTTATTTTTCTTTGTAAGAAATACGTGTTAATAAACTTTTTCTTAATGAATGCTACAAGAAACACAATAGTTTACAACAGCAAAAAGAAAATGTTACGAATTAAGTACGTAATAGAATTATCGAAGTTAAAGTAATGTTTGCGATGTCGTGAAAACTTCTTACTTAGTAGTTTGTGCAAAGTCTGCAAGCTTTATTACTAAAACTCACTAAAAGATTTTTTTACTTAGTTCTATTTCACAAAGGTATGCAAATTTAAATTTGAATAAGCAGAATTTGCATAACAAATGCTCGTAAATTAGTAGCAATTGAATATTCTCAACCATTATTAAGCTGCGATTTGAAATTATTAGTATATATTTACTGATCAGAACTGAAAATATGACTAAATTGTACACTATTTCATTCTTCCTGACATTCTATAAATAATGAAATAAAAATATGTGTAAAACAAAAGATGTATACCATATTTATAATATGGTATATAGTTTTTTTTCACGCATATTTTTACAAAAGGAACATTAAAATAAATTGATAAGAGGAATTGCTTTGAATTTGTATGTGCACTAATGGAAATGGACACGTAAAAGAGATATGTATATGCATAATTCTAGTTTTTATATTATACTTGACCTCTATAGAAGATGTCGTTTCATTTCACGCTGTATGCCGTACATAGCAGGGTAGGTAGAGTACATCTAATATTTAATCAGTATTTTTGACAAATTTCATTGATAACGTTCTTCTGTTTTTACTGCAATGAGCGCATAATATGTCTATTCTATGATACTTTCCTGTGTTATAGAACATAAATTGCTCCACTTCAATTTATATCAAATGAGTCCTACTGAAAATCGGCTTATGTTTTTAGTGGTCGCCAAACACAATTTATGGAAATGGCATCTCGAGTGTCACTTTTCCTTTTTTATGAATTCGCTCTGTACGTAAAGAGTTCATCTTTCTTTAAACAGAATTACGTGTTGCTATATACAAGTCAAAGGCCAAGTCACATAAAACTTAACTATATCAACAAAACATCGCAGTAATGAACCTTATGCTTAGTTTGGCTATAAGTAGAGATTTAATTACTTTTTATAGAGTAACAAAGAGCTTTCATCGTAACTCTTCTGGTTTTTGCAGGACGTCTTGGATGAGATTACATTTCTTATTGCAGAAAACAGGTTTTTACTTGATTAGTTAAGTAAAGGTCTTAGTGCCATAAGTCTGATTTATGGCACTAAGAGATCTGCTTCCTTTTATTATGTATACCTTAATAGAAGTGGCCTATCACACTAATTACATGACATTTCTTTTCCTCTCATAGTTTAGCCGACCTGGGGTTCTTCATATACGAGATACTCCAAAACCTAAATTTTTGTATATCAAAAGAAGAGCGCGTAATAAATTTTGTAAACACAATATTTCAATATCTATAATAGTTTGGCTAGGTACACTAGGTACTCAAGATCTTTGATATTCCTACATTTGGTAGCTTTCCTTCCATGTGGATATTAGAGGGGCGTAATATCCACAGGGATAGAGTCCTTGTATCTAATTTTATCTCATTTCATCTTGGTCTATGCAAAATATGGATTATTTATTAAGGGTGAATTTTGTTTAGATCAATAATGAGTGAGTGAGTTAGTGAATCAGTGTCGAAATACCTGACTTTCGCAAAACTTTGGAAATATATGACCTACAATATTGAAACTTTAAGGTTCTGGTGTGCGCTTATAGGTTACTGTAAGACGATAGTTTAAAAGCTCTAAATCTATCCAAAGGTTCCTAAATACGGGCATGAAATGGTATATATTCAGGATGGTACATCAGTGCTTTACCTCGCACCGGACTTGGCAGGAGCATTACCGTGCCCCCAGATGTAATATAAAATAAAAGAGCGATATGACATTTCTACAAATAAAAGTACAACTAACTTGTACATATCAATATTCTAATTGCAGCCAGTGAAATCTGTTTACCTCTCAAAATTATATACTATTGTTGAGTGCGAATGTATGAAATTATTCTATTTCATATTCTATTCAATGGGCGATTTATAGTCAATTTAACACTATTGTGAATTACATATGATACGCCTAAATAAATCATATTTTTATATTATTTGTCTTTCCTGAAGTGGACATAAAAAATTAAGTTGTCAACAAGCTATAAACTATATTAAAAATTAATATATTGTTAGTGTATAGTCACTATATTTTTGAACCTCACGCTTTATCCCACATACCAGGATAGGAAGGGATATTAAGTGTAGAAACTCAACTCTGCCCCTTCTCTGTACCAGAAAGGGATACATCAGACAATCTTACTGTGCCACGATGGCCTCAGAATTAAATAATATACTTATATATTTTATAATTTATAAAAGCCAAAGTAAACCTTGTAGTAACTAGAAGTAACTTTAAAACAATATTTTGAGAGGCGCGAGAAACAATTCAATTATTAGTACTTAGAAGTATAAGAATTACAAAGTTTTATTGGCTCTATAACTTTTCCAATATTCCAGTTGATCGCGTGTCATCAACAAACAGTTTTGTAAAAACTCAATTCTCTATTGGACACACTTTAACAAGGTCGTTCCTTTCAGCATGTTGTTTATTTTATTTAAACCTATTTTTTGAAATTAGATAATGAATAAAAATGCGTAGTGAGTTATTAATGCTTTACGTCTATATTTAATATTTTATGTTGTGATTTACTAGATCAAACAGACGAACATTGTAGTAATTTTTGTTTATGCCATATAAATATAAGAATTCCAGTGATCTCTTTTTTTGTGTAAACTGCAGTAAAAATTAAACATATATATTTCAAAATTTTCATAAATTATAAATTCACTAAAGTTAAATAAGATAATTCAACAATTGTGTTTTTTTCGGTATACCAGTAGATGGTCCGACACTATTTTACATTTAATTTTCGAGATATTCCTTGTTAAGTAACCGCTTTTTGCCATAAAATACACTTTTATTGAACCTTACTATCTATATTATACTTTTACTGTTATTTACTTTGGTTTTATTCATAAATTATATATTAAAGGTACTGAATCAGTATATAAAATAAAAATATTAATGTAGAATACGTTACAAAGAAATTACTCAAATAAATTGTTTGGACTAAAATAAGTAGGTGTTGTATATGCCATAAAGTACACACACACGCTCTGTTGGTCCTTTCTATATTTGTGCCGGGAAACTAGCTGCATCAGTTGTAGCCCATTTGAAGGGACCGCGGAAAAAGTGGAAGCTCAAATCAATTGACTTTTCACTAACCGCCTCTGTTATTGATCGTCTTTGGTACTGTTCTATTTGTTTTAGTAATATACTTCTTTTCAGCTTAACGGTGATTGATGTATAAATTTACTCGTACAGTTAAAACAGGAGTATCTTAATTTCTAAGCTCTCCCAGTTCTCCATGTTCCGCTATATTTTCAAAACGTTGCATCTTGATTTACGGAATACTATGTTTTGTCTAGGTAACAAAGCGGAGAAATAAAAGTTAATAATTTTCGCCAACTGAAGATGTGGGACCCAAAACAGCTATCGTATTTATACGACTGTACTGCACGTTTATAGTTTCGATACATCAAATCGACCCAGTTACAGTCTGGTTAGATTTGTCACATCAGTTGTCGATTTTGAGAGAGTTGCCAGTTTTTGGAATGTGTCACATGCCATACACAACTTTTACTTATGTCCATTTTACTCAAAAACAGGTAAATCAGATCTTTTTATTTATCCTAGAAATTACTCGTATCTTTTATTTCTTAATGCCAGTTTAATATATTGGCAAAAGTACTAAAAAGCATAAGCAAATATCAAATATATTGTCACAATTTTGTCAATCGAAAGACCCTTAATTAAATTAAAAGCTGGCCCAGGTGTAAAATAAAAACATCAGAATATTGTATATCTGTTTCATTAATATGTAGCAGTTAAGAGGTAACCTTTAATTTGTGAGTATAATTTGTACCTCTCTTTCGACTCACTGTCTAGTAGATACTATAATAAAAAATATGTAAAATTGTTAATAATCATCTATGAGCATGTTGGAGTAATTAAAATTGGAACTAGCATAGCATTATAGAAGTTTGTAAGTTCAATTTTTGCTTAAGTTGAATAGTAAGTCAACAAATGTGCTGGCTAGCAACGGGAACAATAAAAATTTCCATCGAGCATTTTTACGGATTGGCTAAGAATATTTGGGAGTCTTAAATTTCAAGTATATTAAGTTTGTTATTGAATCTACAATATATATCTGATTAATTACTACGTAAAGAAAAATCCCTCCCCTTATTGTTAAATAGACAAACATAGTAGAATTTAAAAAAAGTCTCACATAATAATAATATAAAACTATTTTGTCACTAAATATTAAAGTTATGTATAAATTAAAAAAAAATCATAAATGAATATGTACACAAATAAAAAAACACGCAGGCAGACAAGTTCTGTATGATGTTTTTAGATATGATGCATAAAGAAGAATAAAATTGGTGGTTTGACTGAAGTGGTTGTGATACTTCTATGAAAGTGGATAGTCTAAAGTGAAATTTGAGTGAAGTGTGATTTGTGTTATTCCGAAAAATACATAATAGTACGAAAATATTTAAATATTGATAGCAAATAAAAGTTAAAGTAGAAGTAGAATTGTTAGCAAATAAAAAGTAAATAAGCAACACCACTGATCACTCGACGTGGCGTGAGTCGGGAGGACAGCGAGAAAGATCCACGGGTGATTGCGGGTTGATACTTGGTTGCTAGTTTTAAGAAACCTAAATACGTAGTCACATTGTAAAATTAATAAAATGAATACTGTTATTATTGCTAATGAATGCTGCTCATAAAAATCTCTCTAAATTACGTAAATTTAAGCGTATAATACACAAAATGTATTTTCCATTCAGGTAAAACATGAAAAGAGCATTAAAATTCTCACCTTTTCATTTTTATGTTGTACTAAAGCACTACCAGTAAAACATTAAGATTTCCAACCCCACCTCCTAGCGTATAATCCTTTAGGATTAAAATACATCTCCACTATAAGGCGGGGCAATTTGTTATCTCCGCTGTAATGGAATGTATATTTTTTAGTATTATAATATTATGAATTTAGCATATTTATTATAAAATCTAATTTACAATTATTATTCAACTACATCGAATTATACTAAATTTATTTTTTTTTTTTCTTTTCTAACACTTTAAAAATAGTAAAAATAAATCGAATTAATTTGTATTACCACAACATACTGTATTTATCTCTATATTTATAACGAATCTGTACAATAAAAAAAAGTTTACGGGACGTGTATTAATGAAATAATTTATTGATTTTTTTTTTGTTAAAAAAGGTTAATCTGAGATTAGCAACGGCTATATGCAGTTTTCACTATAATATTTTGAACTTTATTGGTATATAAACTTTTTTGGTATATAGCTATTAATCCTCAATATCATATAGACTATAATTTATTTTGTAGATCTATAATAATAAAGTTGTAGATTTTTATACTGTAAAGGCATATTTAATAATATTCAGTAATTGGATTAATAAAAACACATGTACATATAATTATATTCACGCTAGATTAAATATCTATACATTACAAATGAACATGTCAAGATACAGATCATTGCGTTCATCCGATACACGTACATCCTTTATGTACACGAAGACGTTAGACGTGAATTAACATTAAAATAAATAAATTTGCTGATAACGTTATATAGGATACTTCTAAAAAAAACGCCCGTGACTACGAAATATTTTTTTTTATAATATAAAGATGAAAATAAGAAGCCTGTCGTTGCGGAGGGGCACAAGCTTGCGACTATAAACGAGACAGGTTGTGGGTTCGAACTGGGTTCTGAGTTTACAGTCGCATGTGCCTCGCACGAAAATTAAGTATTCAATATTTTTATTTTTTTGCTATGGTTACCAAGTAAAGGTGCAGCGTATCTCACCAGCATCAGCAATCGAACCCTTTAGTATTGCATTTTCAGTCATATGCTCTTATATTACTGCTGCTTATTACGACGTATACCTTCATTATATATACCTTATTCTTGTTGTTGAAAATATTAAATATTACATTTCCTCGAGTCGGGATCATAACGAATTCACAACCAGTCACGCTTACAGTCATCATCAACAATAATTTCAGTTACAATCACAAATGTTATAATTATTATTATATCCTTGAAAAATGGAAACTAAGATTTTTTCTCCTTTTCTATATTTACTTAGGATCCATCATAAAACACATTGACAAACTAAAACAGATTTAATAAATTATTTATTTTCATTTTTGTTCACGTAAATTAAATTAATTATACTACATTTAAAAAAGGATATGAATTTTAACGAAGCAGGATTTGATCTCGCACCTCTTGGAATCCGTCCAAGAATCTTGGATTCCAAAAGGCGCGGCCTCAAATCCTGCTTCGTTCAAATTTTTATGCGTGTTTAAATTTAGTATTTTTCTTTTCTAAGTGTGAAATAACATTTTAAAAATAGTAAAAATAAATTAATTATTTTATTATTATATTTTTTACCGTATAATATTAAGTTTTCCTCGTTTTTTCACATACCAAGAATTTTAATGTCGTAATCAAGAGATAATTTAATTTATAAAAAGTAAATTAATTTTAAGACACATTAATTTTAATTTTTTTGATAATTAAACAGTTAAAGTAATCAAATACCTTAAAGTAAATAACAAAAAACATTTTTGCAGCCTATAATGGTTCACTGCCAAACAAAGACGGCAACCCTCCACCAACAAACAAGCCTGAGTAACTTATTTGATATGACGGACGATTATCTATTCCATTAGGAATTAAGGTCTTGAAACAACAATATTTGTATTAAATATAACTTAAGCAAAGCGGATATGAATGTAGCCGCAAAGTATTACAATCAGATACATTGCCAAAATTTGGGCTATAAGAAATATTACTTATGTTACACACGCGGTAGCCGAGTTTGATAAATGGCTCTGAGAGAACTTATATTGGAAAACTTGAGACAAGACCGTGCATTGA
>DWMZ01004705.1:0-11507 GCA_018249855.1 Eueides tales michaeli
AACTTGCCATCCTATAGAAAATATTATAAATACACTTAAACATTAAATATCTTACCATTCATAATATGATACAGCTCAGCTTGGTCCTTTAACCAATTTGATATAGATTTTGTTCTTAAAATTATATAGTTATTGTTTATAATGCAGATTAGTAATTTAATCTATTAGTTAATGTTCAAAGCACTTACGCTTAAGCTGCTTACGTGGTGTCCGATTTAGTGAGCGCGCCAACGTCTGTTAGCAGTATTGAAAAACTTTTGAGCATTTTTGAGCTAAGCATAACCGAACAGAGCATTTGTTGAAATGTAGTGACGTCATAGCATCCACAATGCTAATTGTAAATGTGGAATGTACAAATTCGACCGCACGTTGGTACGCTATGAGCACTGTGAGCATAATTGGGAAAGCGGCCTATGTAGTTCAAGCGGGGATAGTTCCGAACGGGTCTACTCTAGTTTAATCTTTTAATATAATATGGCAGCACTGATATATATCTGATTCTTAGACTGTCAAAATAAGTCATTTGTCAACGGAAACGGAACATGTGAATGTGACATTTTATAAGAGTTACGTTTTAGCTTTGCATTGTATAAGTAAATAACAATTATTTGTTAAAGTAAATATAAAATTGTAAATCCAGTAAACAATAGTAATAATGTCTTCGTGGAAAAAAGCCGCGAAGGCTAACCAAAAGACCCATAAGGAGAGACATCAACCTGAGGCTAGAAAGCACTTAGGTTTGTTAGAAAAGAAGAAAGATTACAAGAAAAGAGCTGATGATTATCATGAAAAGGGAGCAACCCTTAAGTTATTACGGAAAAGAACGTTGGACAAAAATCCAGATGAGTTTTACTTTCATATGATAAACTCTAGAGTGAAAGATGGAGTAAGTTTAATAAAATATGTCTCATTGTTAAGTATTCAATTATTTTGTACTTGTTCTTAAAAAAACATAATTTAGTTGTCTATTTTAATATTAATACTTTGTAATGTTTTTCAAATATTAATATTTTATTAAATAATTTCTAGGAACATCATGAGATAAGAAAGGAGGATGAGCATACCCCCGAACAAATCAAACTAATGCAGACACAGGACCTCAAATACATTAATATGAAGCGTACAATAGAAAGCAGAAGTATACAAAGATTACAGGTTAGCTATAAATCAATAATTTAATAGAATTTCTAATCATGATTTTTTGTTTAACTGTTACCTTTTTAATTTTGATATATGTTTCACACCATGACATATTAGTCGTGACAAACTAATTTCCAAGCATCTTTTTAGAGGCTCTAGTAAATTTTACTCTGAAATAAGTTAGAGAAATAAATCAATGAAAAAAAAATGTATTAGACTGGCTGGATATTTTACAAATTATACTTTCCTCTGATGTCTTTTATTATTGCATTCAAATTGACTGTAAATCTATTCTCTTATTTGTTTCTTCATGAGAAAAACTAATTGTATATAAAAAAAAATATTTTAAGTGGTATTTGTTCCCCATGTAATGAAAATTTTACCCAAATTAAATAATTCCTGATAAATTTACTTCTCTATAGTTACAAATTCTAGTACTACAAAGTTTTATTATTCCAGTCCCAGCTCCATATGACTGAAATAGCGGACTCAACACCTAATACACATATATTTTTTGTGGAAGAAGGAGAAGAAAAGAGCTTTGATTTAGCAAAGAGACTGGACACTCATCCTGCCCTTATTAATAGGAAGTCTAACAGGCCTCGTCTCTCAGATCTTGATAAGATAGCTTTACCTGCAGTGAATCAAGAGGTATGTCACATAAACTAAAATTATGATTGACAGTTCACTCTGTAAGACAAAGCTAAGCATTGAGTTTTGTCAATCAACATGCAATGTTTTTAGAAAAAGGGAGAATGGAAACACCTTAATAGCAGTCTTTTGACACTAGGTCTCCAGTCCACTTCTAAATTTAGTATTTTTCTTTCCTAAATGTGGAATAACACTTTAAAAATAGAAAAAATATTTAATAAATATAAAATTCTCCCTTGCTAAACGATAATTCTAAACAAATTGTCCTTGGGTAGCAGAAATTTGTAAAAATCTCCCTATAGACATGCTAACAACATAAATAAATTGTAACAAATTTAGTAAGTTGCAACAAGCATATAAGAATTTCTTGCTTGGTGAAAACAAATGGCTTAGTTGGCTGAGGGTTTGGACAGTTTTTAAGAGGTGCGGGCTCAAATCCTGCTTCGTTCAAATTTTTATATGTTTTTAAATTTAGTAAATTTGGTTCTCAGGTTCTTCTCAATTTGCTCTATGTGGGCTTAATGTTACATTACTCACATATATATATATATATATATATATATATATATATATATATATATATATATATATATATATATATATATATATATATATATATATATTTAAGAGTTGTCTGTCTTAGTAAAGATTTTCCCTAATTTATGAATTTCCAATTTATACATTTATGTAAGTTTCTTTTACATAATTATATTTTATAGATTATAAAATCTACAAAAAAGATTAAAGAAAAGACATACAAAGAGCTGTCTAAGAGAATACAAAGGGAGAAGGAACTTACTGTTGTTCAACAGAAAATGGAAATAAAACGACATTTAATGGACGCCAAAATTATTAAACCCAAAAGAGTTCAAAATGGCACCAAAGTTTCAGCGCCAGTTTATAAATTTCAGTACATGAGGAAGAAATGAAACTATATTCATTTGTATGTTTGTATTTTACAATAAATAATATTTTAATTTGTAATAAATTGACAAATTGTTTTTTATTTCTATTCTTACATATAAAGTTTCTTGTCTTTTCTTATTTTTCATTTATGTTTCATCAAAATGCGTCTAAAACTAAAAGTATCACATGTTGGTAAACATTGTTTTAAGAGTATACTCACTTATGTCTATAATAATTTGTACATTAACCTAATTTTAATAATTTCAGTAGTCATATTTTTTTATTTGTTAGTACAGTCGTTAAGTTGGCATTGTTGGGCACATTTATTTTTTTTATAGAAAATATTGACATAATCCAGCTATGTGGTATTATATAAAAAAAATAATATTTAATTTGTTCAAAGTATGCCGTGCAAATAATTTATTATTAATAATAATCATATTAAATTTAAATGTTAATAATAATTATTCTATATTATTTTCACATGTATATTCCACTGGTAACTAAATGGTAACAGAGTCTTATCTTTGGTTATCTCTTATCAGTGCTAACGTTATCACCACAGCACGCACTTGTGTTCGGGGTTCATGGGGGATCCCAGCGGGCACTGCCAGGCCGAGGAGAACTCCTCGGAGTTACTCAATGTGCCAATTACTCGTATTTTATTGGGACTGTGAACACCTTCCACCATTTTGGATTTTAGAGCACCTGTTGTTGAATTTCCGCACCATATCTGCAAAAATGAAAATAAATAAATAGCGCTATGTTATATCCTGAATGTAGGTGGTAGGGTGAATCTACGATTCCAACATCACATTATCTTATATCTAGAATGAAGAAATACATTTCTCCCTCAATTAGAAAAGACCAAATTAAGTTCCCAAATGTCCTCCACGTTGGTAGTGTACCAGCGTACCTGAGCAAATCCCAAGAAGAAGAGCTGATCGGGCGTGTAGTCGGGCAGGCCGGGCAGCAGCGCGCGGCGGGCGGCGGGCGCGCGCGCCGCGTGGCGGCGGTAGGCGCGCAGGGCGGCGCGCAGCCCGCCGTTGTCCGCGATGTTCTCGCCCTGCGTGTTGATGCCGTGCACCTGCGCGCGCACACACGTGGCGGTTAGAGTGTGTGTTTTTTGTATTGAAAGTCTTGTTTGTAGCGGTTGTTTTTAGATATGTTTTATGAAAATTGGATAAGCAGCTTAAAAGATACAGGCGCTTTGCCATAACGAAATATTTTTTTAGTTAGGTTTATTTTTTAATTTTGATGTATAACTTTATATGAAAATAAGTACAAAAAAAGTTCTTCTAAGTCCTTCTAAATTCTAAGTTCAAGCCAACCAAAACTCTCCAATCGCACTGTAAATGACATAAAGATTGTACTAATAACGTTATTTAACTAATAGTCTATTTATATAATTCAATACTGTTTAAGCTATCCAGATGTTTGACACAATAAATCATGGTGTTATTATGTTATAATATTATTTTTTAAATTTAAGTTAATGTTATGTCAGTGTTACATAATACTGTCATATCATATTGTTATGCTTTAGTGTCAAATGACAGCGTCATGTCATGCCACAGTGTTATATAACAGTGTCATCATATTATTATGCTCTAGTGTCACGTCACAGTGTGATGCGACGGGCGCGGTACGCACGGCGTAGTGCGGCAGCTGCGGCATGGAGTAGTTCCCGTACTGGCGCACGAAGCAGCGCACGCGCGCCGCGTAGTGCTCCAGCGTGGCGCGCGACCACCACTGCGCCAGGTTGCCGTGCTCGTCGTAGCGCCGCCCTGGCACACACACGTTGTTGGATTGAAAAATAAACTTCAATTATAGATATCATTCGGTAGAGCAAAAACTCTCCCATTTTCCGTCGAATATTGGAACGCCGCAGACGGATTCCTTCGGCATTCAGCACTCATTGCCTCAATATCAGTAGAAAATGTACCTCTACCTACCCTACCGTAACGCAAGCGTGCAACTAAAAATGCAACATTTAATAATTTCAAATGAAATATTTAATATTTTCTCTTCCACGCTAAGCAAATCGCGAAACTAAATTCGAAGAACGGAACGGAGTGTAATGTGCGTGTTAAAACTAGGTTATCTCTGCCTATCTTGCCATGTGAGAGATACACCCTGAATAAATAAATAATTTTTCAATATTGTAAAAACCTTTCGAGATGAATATACGTAGATTCTTTGTACTTAAAAGTGTTTTTCTTTCGTCTGAAAATGTCTTTAATAAGCTCTTAGCAGGCTTAAACGCTGACGAGTGCTCTGGCTTGAAAAATATCTTAATTTATAGTAATTTTATACTGACCTTGATCATCAAACCCATGTGTGACCTCATGTCCCATGATGGCGCCGATGGACCCATAGTTGATTGCTCTGCAGAAAATTACCAATTATTACTTACTGAATGCATTTTAAGCAGAATTATTACTTTAAAATAATTATGATTACGAAATAACTTACTCAATCCCATTTCCGTAGAAGGGTGGTTGTAAAATACCCGCGGGGAAGGCTGTAAAATTATTTATTGAATTTTAAAAGCTACATTTAATTTTGTCATTTTAATATTGACTAAAGTAATAAAATTCGGCAGAAAGTAAGGAACGGATGGAGTGTCTTAACGGGTTCCCAAGTTTCTGTCTACCCTGCCATGAGCGGGATACAGCGTGAAGTTGAGAACAAAAGTAAATAAGATAAGAATTTAGGCAATTTTATAGACTCTTATAATATTTCATGGTCCTTTGAGCAGGATAGAAACCAGCGAGCCATAGGGCAGTTTTCCAAATGATCAAAACAGCGTTCATAGCGTACCAGAGTGCGGTAAAATTCATGTGACTTCACTATTGCTTACAGTACTGACGGGTTGGAGCGTTATCATCGTGAGCATTGACATTATTTTGACGTTCCACGTCAATGTCACTATCGTCACTTTCCTCGATTATGAAAAATGCTTGAAATACAAACATTTTACCATCTTCTTCGACTACACCACATACTCCACTCATGTTTATATAAGAAAATGCTCTGTTCGGTTATATTTAACTTGTTGAATTCGTAATAAGGGTCCGAATTATTATTACAGCTGTCAGATGTTGGCGCGCTCACTAAATCGGACCCCACGTTAGCAGTTGAAACGTCGTTTCTACTGTTCTGACAATTCGGAAAACGGCCTAGGTTACTGGTTTATATCGCAATAAATAGTCTAGTTATAATTATGTCACAGTAGTATAACATATATTGCATTTTTTTATATACGATATAAACGAAATATAAACTTCAATGTCAATACTCACTTATCCAATTTTCCTCAGTTCTATGTTTTTTTTTACGGAAAATAATCATTTTTCAGACTAGAATCAAACCAACACTATCGCGTATAGCAAATTATACTTACTGACTGAATTTAATGTAGCAGAGTAAAATGCGTTCACAGTCGTAGCCGTGGCCACCCATCTGTTGAAACAACAATACATCATAATATTAGGATATTTATTTAAATATGAGATGTGACTGAATTAATTAATAAAATATTATTTTTATCTTCACGCTCTATCCCGCATATTAGGCAGAGGGAACTTAATGTTAACGTACCCCGTGAAATACAGCTCGTCAATTTTCGAAACATTGCATGTTGAGTGGCGGAACTCAACGCCGCGTTTGACCTTTTTCACTGAAGCAAATAAATATATATTTTTTTCTGCTTCACGATGTATCCCGCACATGATAGTGTACACAGAGGGAACTTGGGAACCTAGTTAAGACAACCACGTTCCTTTCTCCATGTGCCATTGAATTTGACGCATTGCGTGTTTATTAGCGTAACTCGACGCCGCGATTTGCCTTGTTACCAGAGCAAAGAAATTAAAACATTTCATGTTTAATTTGAATATATTTAGAACTGGTTTAAAATTTGCCATCTTATTAATCCAGTTTTATACAAATTAATAAACATATAAATATCTTGCCTGTTTCTGTCAGGCTTTTCCCTCAGAGACTCTAAAGATTTCTTCACCATCGCCCATGTTAACTTCAAATAGGATCCGAACAAATTTCCTTCAATTACGTCTATCTGTAAGTCATTGAGTAAATGTAATAAATTAATACAATATAAGCGAACAAAATTGAAATAAAACCGCGACTATAAGAATTTAAGCCTCATATTGGCAAAGTGCTACGTGTTATATATATATATATATATATATATATATATATATATATATATATATATATATATATATATATATATATATATATATCCCTAGCGGGGTAGGCAGAAAGAACCGTGTGCCAAACGCTAAGGTCTTGGCCTACTTCTTTTACTTCATCCACTGTCATCAACGTCTACATACATCGCCCTCTGGAGGTTCCTTTTGATACTCTCATGATCTTCCTCTAGTATTAAAAAAGGTTTGTGTTATATTCGTATGTATGTCTATGTCTAATTTGACGAAGCAAAGTATGTTAAGTCTAGAGACTTAAGTGTTTTGCTACATTGTAGGACGGTTACGTGAAAGTAAGGAGGACAGTATGTGTGGGTTGATGAAAGTGGATGAGGTGAAAGATATATGCTGAGACTAGCATTTGGTGCTTCGTTCTGTTATTCTTTGTTTATGATAATTGTGTTATATATGTAAGTATGTATATTTCAAGAGTGGTATTAACATGTTTGTATTAGGTACCCAGTAGATATTGCTTTACATACATACATAGCTTCACGTTGTATCCCGAGATATTGCTTTAGTAGGTACTATAATTTAATAATAGAGAATTTAAATTAACATTATATGTACATATGTGTGTGTCTGTGCGGTGTATGTGTTTCAAAATAGAATTTTACGTTAGTATAGAGTAGTAGTAGAGTAGTAGTAGACACACCCGTATGTAAGAAGTACTCACGTGCTGGTAGTGGTCGTCGAGCTGGCGGTGGTCGAGCAGCCAGGCGGGGAAGCCCACGAAGGTGCGTATGGCGTGCAGCTTGCGCAGGGCGCGCGCGCGCGTGTCCGCGTCCATCCACGCGAGGCGCGCCGCCTGCGCCGCGAACGCCGAGCGCACGTCCTCGATCATCTCTATGGCCTGCGGGCACGGCACCGCGCTTAGTGGAGTGTGTGGAATCTAGTGTAAGAACACTTTGTCCCAATTAATCTCCTTTCTTCAATTTCCACGAACATTGAAAAATAAAATGTTGAGTGGCAAAGCTTGACACCGCATTTACTGGCGAGTCACAATTAACTAACTGTAACAAGGCTGTGTAATGGCTCCAACCCTATTTGCTATATACTTTGCTGCGGTTATGAAGGTTGCTCTTAGGAACTGCAATGATAGCATTACATTAAATGTTCGAATGGACAAGAGTGTACTTGACCTTACCCGTTACAGAGCAAAACATAAAGTCACGCGGACCTCTCTACTGGAAATTCTTTATGCAGACGATGTTTGCCTTTTGGCAGAAAGTATGAAGGATTTACAAAAATACATCGAAAATTTAGATGGCTCCTGTTGAAAATTCGGCCTTGTAATCAGTACGTCAAAATCTCAGATTCTGAAAAAGCCCGGAAGCCGAAAATCTGCTAATGACAGAGCTGTCTACTTAGGTGAGAAAAAACTAGACGAAATCAATACTTTCCGGTATTTAGGAAGTGTGGTTCGTAGCGACAATCTTCTTGAATCTATGATATCTGCGCGAATCTCCAAAGCCGCTGCTGCTTTTGGTAAACTGAACTAGAGAGTATGGAAGTCTCACGGCTTAAAGCCCTACACAAAACTTGCCTTCTATAGAGCAATTATACCACCTCTGCTTCTATATGACTCGGTGATCTGGTGTCGATACAAGAGTGTTCTCTCTCTCTCTAAATTCTTCGTTGGACTAAAATGACCGGTATAGAGAGTGCTAACGAAGTGTCGCTGGTCTACGCTGATCTGGCCACCTAGTGTGTATGGACTCCTCAAGGTTGCCAAAGTCAGTCTTTTATACAGAGCTTAGCTCAGGAAAGTGCAAACCTGGAGGACAATATCTACGCCTCAAAGATGTTCTGAAACGCCATTAACATCCTGTGAAATATCTTGTCATTCTTGGGAGGACCTTGCTACTCAGAGTCCGGAGTAACGGAATGCTGTCAAAATGGGCATTAATAATTTTGGGTGCGCTTGCATCGAACGTCTTATGGCCAAACGCCAGCTTCTGAAAAGTCGACCTAAGCCCTTCTATAATTACACTTATAATGATAGCGGGCAGCTTCACTGCGCTATCTGTGATCGCATCTTTAAAACTAAATTCGGTTTTGCGAGTCACATTCGCGCTCACGAACCTCGAAATAATTATTGACAACAGACGAATACGTTTGGGAGGTCATCATCAACATTTCAATAGTATTATACTGGATAAGAACGGGAGAAGGTCTTCCAAAATTTTTTAAATTTTTTCATTTAATATTAGAAGTTTCTTTTCTATTTCAATGAAGCCATCATTATAAATTATTTCAGTGAAGGCTAAAGTGTTATGATTGAACCTGATTTTCTACCTTGATACGATGTCTAATATCTTCACAGAACTAATATTTGAAAATATCCCATAACTTCAATGGTTCCGACGATTGACAGATAAAATTACTCGACTACGAACAACTCCCTTAGTTTTATTGGACAATGTGATAACGAAGCTTCACTTTAAGTGTTACCCCAATGGTCATCTTTGTCAAGTAAACCTCGGTCACGGCAAGCTGCTTCATACGTCTCTTTGACAATACCGTTTACAGTTTTAAGGTATGCAAATGAGTTCGGACGGTGTACGTGGTGCAGTAGAATCCTAAGACAAAACACTCTGATTGAGATGGATGGATCCCGTAGACTCTTTTTCATATCCGGATATCCAACTACATCTTCACTACGCCTCCTTCTAGTGAATTTATTATTTGCCCTTGTATAGTATTGCGAGACTTCATGATACAGAAGAAGTTTCGCGTGCGCGAATTCATCTTCATTACAGATAGCAAACAATGCCAGTAATGTGGTATAGCGTGGGTTTTGGACAACTTGATAAGCTGTCCTTGGTGTAAACACCCTTTGACTGTACTCTAGACGAACGGCCAAATGCACTACAGTAGGATGTCGATCGTTAATGCGAAATTCAAATAAGCGCCAGACAGCTTCAGATGTGTTTATCTACCTGCCATTTAAATAGTGTGGGCCTCATCGTGTGGGCTTCTAAGGCTAAAAGGCAAACTCGCGTACGGGTCACCTGATGGTGAGTGATCACCGTCGCACATGACCCCGTGTATTAATACATTTATTCTCCTTATCATTTGTATGCAGATGACTTACCGCTATACCATTGTTGCAATTTGAACGAATTAATTTCGGCTATTGTAGCTTTAAAACGAGATTTTATTTTTTTCTGGACTGCTAGTTTACCCTCGAAATTTGCAAGTTGCGACTATTGACAGTAATATGTCATGGGCATCTCATATCAATGTTATCAGCAAACGTATGCATTTCACTTTCCATTCTCCATCCATCCATGCCTCAAATTCTGCGGAAAGTTCTTCACTTTCAGAATTTGAAGCATTAGGTGATGAGTGGTGGAACTGAACGCCGCTCTGTACCTCCCATCCTCTGATAGAGGAAATATTAAATATTTCATTCTTCCAAGTGAGAATCGCACCCACAGCTGTAACGATTATCCTGCATCACTAAAATTATGGCGTATAATAGGTAGTAATTTATATCATAATAAAATATTATTAAGCTATAAATATAATTATATATATTAATATAATAATTCCTTTTTAAAATTCTTTTAAAACGTAAAACATATTTAGATAGAACACTTAAAAGTAATCAGTCCGTAGTACGTAATATTTTTTTCAGCTTCACGCTGTATCCCGCACGTGACAGTATAAGCAGAGAGAACGTCTCCCACTTTACGCGGAACTTGAGGCATTGCGTGTTGACTGGCGGAACTTAACGCCGCGCTTTGCCTTGTTATTAAAGGGATTAAATGACAACATTGGGATTGAACCCACAACCGGTCACGTTCAGAAGCCTCAGATAGACAGTAAGTACTTTAACAAATTTCTAAATCAAAAAACACAACTCACCTTCTGCCTCGAAGAATAATCAAAATGGCGTTTCACATATAAATAACTGAGTGCCAATCCGAAATTGGCATTAACATTGGCAGCACAGCTCTTCCACCTCGGCGTGCGTTGTTGTAGACCGAATACGGCCCGCGAGAATTCGAACCCCATGTCCCTGAACTGGTGGAGGGTCATCGGCGCCACGGTAGAGAACACACTCCACCACAGGAACTTTTCTGTTTAATCATTTTAACATATTATTATGGATTTTAACATATTAATATATTGTGGGTTCGATCCCCACTCGAGAAAATCACAAATTAAATATTTAATATTCTTATTTATTACGGTTAAAGACAGTTATTACTCAAAAGATTTACATTTAAATCACTTACAGAGAAAATTATAAAACATTAAGATGACAAAATACATCGAAAAGGCAGTAATACAATTAACAATAAACTAATAATATCAGCACAAAGCAAACAAGTTAGAACATTTCGTGGTGTAAGGTAGGGTTATTTGCTCAATCAACACGCAATGCTTCAAGTTCGGCGGAAAGTGGGTAACGGAAAGAAGTGTCTTAACACTAGGTTTCCAAAGTCTTTATATATATATATATATATATATATATATATATATATATATATATATATATATATATATATATATATATATATATATATATATATATATATATATATATATATATATATATATATATAT
>DWMZ01004706.1:0-11504 GCA_018249855.1 Eueides tales michaeli
TTTCTCTTTTTATATCGAGGGCCGGGATCAGGGCAGGCATCTAAAGCTCACTTCAGAGAGGCCACAACTCATTGACAATACTGTACCTACCCGTGTACTCGTGTCATACATTTTATAGTCACGGTAGGTTGAAAAAGGTAGCATCGTGAAAAGGTTCTCCCTGGAGACCGTTGAAATTTTAAAGGAATCTTTTCAATTTCGATGGTCATCTAAAAATGATGGACAGACATGCTTACGAGGAGTCGTTATGTACTTATGAAACGTTTTTGATGAAAGAGAAAAAAGATTGTTTTCACATAACATAGCGTTTTTTTCAGCATCACGGTGTATCCTGTCATGACAGGGTAGACAGAGGAAACTTGGAAATTTATTATTGAGACGTTCAGCTCTCCACTTTACGTCGAATTTGAGGAATTGCGTGTTGAGTGCTGGGACTCAACGCCGCTGTTTTGAGACCCTTGTTACCAGAGAGAAGATATGAAAATATTAAATATGCCAATTCCTCGAGCGGGGATCGAACCCACAAGTTATCGTGTTGGCAGTGTCGAGTTTGTGCACCTGCGCCATGAGGCCTCATAATATAGTTATTATACTGATTATAAAGAACATTATTAAATTGAATATTGAAAAATCACGGCGTTGAGTTCCGCCAGTAAATAGGCTTCAAAATCTGCAGAAATTGAGGAAAGGAGGTATCTTAAGTCAGTACATAATGTACAAAAAAAGTATAGATGGTTTCCCCGAGGCGTGTTTCGAATTTTCCTACATTCAAATATATTTTTATACTATTTCTAAATCTATTTCGTTTATTTGTTTATTTGAAATGGCCATCATGGCTCAGTGGTCTAAATGCTGTAGCTGCGGGTTTATTTCTCTTTATGGTACACAAATATGATTAAATAAAATTATTGAAGATTAAATAAATAAAATTATTTACTTTTTCAGTTATGGTAACACGGTGTTGTATTCCGCTACTTACTCGTAACACATTATATAAATTATATTATATTAGTCAGGTAGAAAAAGCACTGTTAATTGTTTCCCATATAACAGAGAAAACAATAGGAAATCACGTTCAACCTTATTTTTTTAACCTGAGTTTTGTTTTTTAACCTGAGTAAGAAAATACCCCAAATTTAAGCTCGATAGTTATAGTTTCTAATCGCAATTTGTAAGGGTCCTGCTTAGTCAGACTCCAAGGCAAAATGATAATAATTGAGTAACTTAAAAATACCTACTATATTTTTATTTGGATGGTTTATTTTTTAAGTTATCTGATAGACGATGTACCTATCAAAACAGAGATTAAAGAATTTTCCCCTTTAATTAAGAAACAAGTCCATAATTTCCATAAAAATTAAAATATTCATTCACTGTAACAATCATTTATTGTGAAAACCAATTATATTTATGAAGGTTTGTGTGCGGAAATATTTTTGCATACGCTGTACCTATTAGATCATACAAGTAGGTATATTGCAAAGGCATCCAAGGTGGTCCGATAACGTTGTTTTGTGATAAAACTTAATTTTTATTGTTAAAATATGTACAAAGGCGTAATACAATACTAATGCCCGATGTTCATAATCATGCAGTTTTTTAGCTTCACACTATATCCCATACAAAGCATGGTGGAGGGAACCTAGTGTAAAGACACTACATTCACATTAATATCTCTCCGTTCTCTACCTTCTGCCTTCCTAACTCTTTCTGTATCTAAGAGATGATCTTGGCACTATTAAATTATAAGCCCAATATAAAATCGAGGCCAGTTATGGTGCATGATGTGTTCATGATGAGCGAGAGACTGTAAACGTATCAATATGCTTCAATATTTAATATTTTTATTTCTTCGCTTTGGCAACGAGGCCATGCTTAACGTTAAATTCCGCGATTTAACAGTAATTGCAAAGTCTCAAATTTGGCGGAAACTGGGAAACAAAAGCAATAGTGGGAACGGAGTGTCTTATCACTATGTTACCAAGTTCTCTCTGTCTACGCTGCCAAGCGGCACAGAGCGTGAAGCTAAAAATGAGATATCAAAACAGAAATGGAAATAATAGTAATATTTTTTTTATTAATTGATATATTAGTTTCGTCTTAGCTATACAAACTTACCTAAAATATACAATATAATTTTTTTATCGAAAATAAATAAATATTACGAAATCAATAACAATTTAATATTTCCGACCTGCGTTTATCTATGCGTGTGTCACGTGAAAACATCTGGGTATGTAGACGGATTTACGCATGATAACGACGTAAAGACAAGTAGGTAAGTGACGTTAGTCTTAGTATCATAATAACACGTTATATATTAAATATTTGGGTGATTTTAAATTTCTGTATAAATTGATAACTATCTTTTTTCAAGTCCGCCAAAACTGCTATTGTCATTGATATTATTATTAACAAATACTTGATTGATTAACAATATATATAAAGAAAAATGTTGTTTATTTTTTGATTTGGTAATTGAAAGATCAGAGTGCAAATTAATTTTTCATTTATCATAGGGATAAGTTCTTACATTTTATATTAACTTGTTATTTTTCAGCTTCACACTGTAGCATGAAACTGAAAAAAAGGAAAAAAAATCAATAGGCAGAGAGCACTCATTTCGTCGCAATTTAAGGCAGTGCGTGTTAAGTAACGTAACTCTACGCCTAAATTATTATGATACACGTATGGTACTTCTATGTATTTTTAAATTATAGGTTGACTACCCATGCTAGAGACTCCAATTTCTCTGCCTAGCATAAAATACAAAAAAAAAATTCTCTGCCTAGTCTAAAACACGTGAAAATTACAAAAAATCTACCGTAGGTATCATGCAGCATGTGTACACTCTAAATTTATCTACATTATCGACATCAATATTATTAACATTGCTATCATTTATCGCGATATACCCGCTAGTATTAACAAAATATCAAGATTGCACGTGTTTGAGACGTGATGGAATACTACTTTATTGCATGTTGATAAGGCGAAACATAATTTTGTTTTGAGAACAACAACTAACGAAAATACGTACGTACTTTGTATCTTTTGAGGTATAGTATGTATATATTGGTGAGGTATAGTATTTATATATATATATATATATATATATATATATATATATATATATATATATATATATATATATATATATATATATACCGTGGCAGGGTAGACAGAAAGAACTTGGAAACCTAGTGTTAAGTTAAGATACTCCTTTCCACTTCTGTCCCCCACTTTCCGCCGAATTTGAGGCATTGCGTGTTGTGTGGCGGAACGCCGCGCTTTTGCCTTATTTGGCAATAAGGCTGTGGCGTTGAGCTTTACGCAATATGCAATATCTAAAAAATTAGGCGGAACTGAGTCTTGATGCTTAGTTTCCAGCGTGAAGTTAAAATTAAATACGATGTCGGTAGTCTAGAGACAACGTATTGCCCCTCCAACCGTACACTTTTGACTCACTACGCAGGGGCTTTTCGCTAAATTAACTAAAAAATTCTTTCGGAACTATTAATGGCTTTTACGAACCATTGATTTTGCAGCAGAATTTGAACATATTTAAGAACTTTTTGATTTAAATGTATACAGTTTCTTCATTAATTCCTAAATATTTCCGTTATTAAGAGATCAATATAATCTTAGCATTCTACAGGACATAGAAAAGCATTCTTTTTACGGATAAGCGATAACAATATATCTTATTGTTATATCACAACAAAATATACCTTATACTTCTGCCACATCTATGTGGACAGAGTTGTTTCCAATACATATTCATGCATTCACAACGAAATAAATGTATATTTTTGAATAATCCTCCGCTCTTGTCGCAAGGCAAAGCGCGGCTTTGAACATGGGTAACAGAACGGAGTATTTTAACACTAAGTTCCCAAGTTCTCTTTGCTTACCCTGCCATTTGCGGAATACTAGCTGAAGCTGAAAAGAAAAGGAAAAGAAACGAAAAAAAATTAAGCAAACATTGTTTCGGTGTTAAGTGAGTTTCTTATATTATGTAAAAAGATCGCTCGTCAATAATATAATATGTTTGAAAGAAAAATATTTCTTATATATTTGTTACTTAATAATTCTATCGAATCGTATAAAATAATTGTCTATCGCTATTTTGGTGCAACAATAAAGTATGTATTTGAACTTTTTGAAATAAATATAAGAGAGGTATTCAGCGCCTATAAAATAATAATAGTATGTACACACTGACATAGTTATCACTTTTTAGAAAAAAACATTCAATTACGTCATTATTGCACCAAACAACCGAATTATAATATTGTGTATAAATATTATACTGAACCCTTTTCTAAAAACTATAATTTAAAAAATCAGATCGCCTACATGACTCAACGCACAATACATAGTTAATTATCTTAGTATTTTAAACGATGCATTAGCAACTTGTTTACGTTTTTTTTATCGAAGGTTATTCTCATAGAACGGAATAGCTGAGATAATATAGGTGCGAACGATGCGACTGTCACGTACGCGGCCCTACGGCCCTGTAGGACCGAAAATGAGTCTTCTTGTTAATTATAATATTTACTATTTGATTCTTCGTCCGTGTAGACGCAAACTACCTTTAAATTCTAAATATCCTAAGTATACTAAATTTAAAAACGTATAAAAATTTGGACGAAGCAGGATTTGAACCTGCGCCTCTTGTAAACCGTTCAAGCGCTCTGACCACTAAGCCATACGTCCGCACCAAGCTCCGTCGACATTTTTATACGCTTGTTACAACTTATTTATGTTGCTAGCATCTCTGTAGGGAGATTTTTACAAATTTCCGCTACCCAATGATAATTAGAATTATCGTTTGGCAAGAGAGAATTTTTGTACGTTTTCAAATTTAGTTTTTTTCTTTCTTAATTGTGGAATAACACTTTAAAAATAGTAAAAATATCCTAAGTATCTTTGATATTGGGTAGGTACAATAGGTATGTGAAAAAATTAAAGTAATACACAATTTTAAAACTTTTTTTAATAGCACTAATTGTTCCGAAGATTATCAATCAAAGAAGCTCTTAAGCTTTATAACATTAGTACGTATATACAACTTAACTTAGCTTCACACTATATCCCTAGCGGAGAAGCCAGAGAGAACGGATCACCAAACGCTACGGTCTCGGCATACCTCTTTCACCTCGTCCACTGTCATTAACCTCTTCATACATACCCTCCAGGGTCTCGTAAAAAGCATGAGGACCCTGCTTTTTACGTGACCTTCCTCCAGTATCGTAGATACTGTGTTTTCGAAGGTCAACCGAGGTCTTCCCCTCCCTCTCTTACCGCGTATATACAATTTGTATTTAATTTTAGAAAATATCTAGCCTGTCGTGCTACAAGTACACATGGGTCTGTAAATGCGACAGGTTAAGGGTTCGATTTCCACTGAAAATGAAAAATGTAATGTTTTCATTTTCTCTCTCAGATAAAACGGCATAGCGAGGCGTTGAGTTCCGCCACTTAGCACGCAGTAATTCAAATTTGGCGAAAAATGAGGAACGGTAGTGCCTTATGAGAACGAAGTGTCTTGACCCTAGTGTAGACCAAGAGTTACCTCTGCCTACTCACGTGCGGTACACTGCGAAGCTGAGAAAAGAAATGATATTTTAAATTTAATTGTGAATTTAAAATATAACTTAAAGATATTGTTTTACTAAAGATAAATTTTAACTAGTCTTATTTATTAACAAAGGGTGTCTTTGATTTTAAAAATCAAAGCTGATATATTACATGCGCATATCCGAGAGGTATGTACTATATTTATAGTTTATATAATGTGACAATATATAATATTATGATGATAAAAAACATTTATATATTGTGTAAGAACTATTGTCTTACAATATATCTTTGTTTTATCCATAAATTAAAGTTAATAAAGTCTGAATGTAAACGCGACGGTTTGTTCGATAATCCCACAGGGAAATTATTTTCAGTTTTCGATTTGGTAATTAGATAGTACGCGGCGTTGAATAGGCATGTTGACAAATTTTTAACTCCTACTGATTAACGTTTATAGAGCTCTTCTTTTACCGAAAAAAATAATATGTCAGCAAAAAACTAAGCATAAGTTACAAAATTTTACACTTTTTTGTTTGAAAAAAACATTTGGCGCTAAAACGCGCTCAGGTGTCTTGGCGGTCGCGATGACGTCACGTCCATACAAAGGCTATTTACTTGTCTGTTAGTTTACATCCTAAAAAATGAATTCTAAAGTTAAAGAACAAAAATGTAATTACTGTTGTTGGAAAATCAAATAAATTCGCAAATTACGAGAGAATACAAGCAACAACGATTGACAAGACAAGAATGTTATTTATATTGACGTGACGTCATTTACTTTGACTGGTGTTTCGTTTAAAACGGCGATAGTTTATTAAGCTTTTATTTGATTAAAAATCATGTTAATCTGTTTATTGAAGTGAATAAGAAAATGTTATTTACGATTTTTAAAACATCATTGAGAATTCAAAAATGTATTTTCTACTTTTCTGAGATTCTTTCATACTGTCATCATGCCTATTGGATAGAGTGTAAAGAAGAAAGAACTAGTATATTACATTATTAACTGAGATTTTTTTTAAATATTTGTGTACTGTATTTAAGATGTCAAATAAGGAAGTAAAATCGGAATGAAATGGTAAAAATTGAAGGGCATAAGACTCACTTCAACAGCTAATTTGTTAATTACCATTAAATATTTTTTTTAAATAGTTGGTCAGGTTATGTACTTGTATGTTGAAAAATCAATATATTTTTCATTTATTTACCATGTGAAATCGAATTATATTTTATACATTTGTGTCATCTCACAGGCGGTGTCAGTGGGGTGGGGTCGAATCCAGCCATTAAAAAATGTGAATTTAATTTATGTTAATTTAATTTTCAGCGTTGAGTTCCGCTATATACACGCGTTGTCTTAAATTCTGACGGAGATGACGTGATATATAAAGTTAACTGTATTATTTCTTATTCAAAAACGGTTAGCGCTGCATATTCAACAAAATATTCGGCACTAAAATATAATATTAAGACACTCCTTTCTTTACCCGCCCAATAATCAAGACATTTAAGCGTTAAGTGATGGAACTCAACCGCATGTCCTGCTACCAGCTTCACGCTGTATCCCGCATATGGCAGTATAGGCAGAAGGTACTTGGGAACCTAGTGTTAAGATAGTTACTTCCATTTCCGTTCCCCAGTTTCCGCCGAATTTGAGAACTTGAACATAACACCGCGCTTTATTTGCCTTAATACCAGAGCGAAGAAATCAAACATTAAATATTTAAATTATAAATATTAAATATATTATTTCCTAGAGTGGGGATCGAACCCACAACCTGTCGGTTAAGTACACACGCTTGTGCGCTGCGCCACAAGGCCGTGTGTCCTGCTGCCAAAGCGAGGAAATGAAGATAATTAATTCTCCAGAGAGTACATCCAACCAATCCAATATAATCATATATTATAAGTTCACCTTGTGACTTGACAGCACACTTTTTGCACTATATCATATCATCAGTGACGCAGATTTCACCCAATGACGGTTCAGCTACGTCATGTTAAGTATCTATGATGATAAAGCATATGTGATATATTTTATTTTTTTTAAGATTCATTAATAAATATATAGTGTAAATAATAATATTAATTTATTTTCCTATTATTTTAATGAACTAGGAACCTGGCCTGCGGCGCAGAGGAACAAGCGTGTGACTGTAAACGATAGGTTGTGGATTCGGTCTTCACCCGAGAAAATATTTAATATGTTCAATTTAAATTTTAAAATGTTTTAAATCCTTAATGTTTTCATTAGCGCAATACATGTGAAGCTGAAGAAGTAGAAAATTTTAGTGAGCAAAAACAATTGTTATACAATTATAACAGTTGAGACCATCGTGGCAGGGGGACAAATAAACGCGACTATTGTGGATTAAATTTTCACTCGGTTGAAAGACATATATAATATTTCCATTTCGGTTACGTGGCAAAGCGCGGCGTTGAGTTCCTATAGAGGAACGGACGGACTGTCTCAACATCAAGTCTCAGGTTCTCTCTGCCTACTCAGCAATGTATGGGGCTGTATCCCATACTGAAGCTAAAAACAAGTTTTATTGGTCTTGCTGACTTGAAACACATTATAAGAATAATTTTAATCTTAAAACAAAACCAAAAACGAAGACGACGAGTGCCTATTGGAAATATGAAAATATAATATTCTTAAATAATAGATTGCTATAAAAAATAATAAGAGGAGGCCTGTTTTGGTGCAGGGGCACAAGCGTGTGACTGTAAATGACAGGATGTAAATGAAATATTTGTATATTTTCCTTTCTTTGCAATGGTAACAAGGCAAAGCGCGGCGTTGAGTTTCGCCTCTCAACACGCAATGCCTCGAATTTGTCCAAAAATTGAGCGGAGTGTCTTATCACTAGGTTTCAAAGTTCCCTCTGCTTACCCTACCATGAAGCGTTAAAAAAAAGTTAATTAATTTATAGCACTTGCACTGTTGAAGCTAACTAAGCCAACGTCATCTAGTATGAATGCATGTTAAATTTAATAATCTTTCAGAAGTGTCAAATGAAATATCTGAACACTAGTGTAGAGGGTACACTATTTTTTTACGAGTTACAGTATGAAACAAAAAAAATACGATGTTAGTAATAATCTCTCCCAGTATCAATGAACGCTTAAATATATCAAACCAGACCGAAAAAAATCCTAAATAATCACAAAAATATAAAAAAAAAATTGAAAAAATATAACAAAAGCCGTCACATACAAAAATAATACTACGTGTAAAAATTTTACTAAAGCGCATAGTATATTTCAAGTGCAAGATCAGGATCGATCAAGTTCAAGGCCCATGCGCGCGCAGCCCGTGACGTCAACCATTCATGCTCTCACCCCCTGACGCCCTCAGACACCCCCTAACACCCCGCAACACCCCCCGGCTACCCCTGACGCCCCTCGCCCCTGTGCGCTCAATAATGCCCTCGCCCTTGCGTCCGTTTTCAATGTCGAAATTGCAAAGTGTAAGCTGATAGCGAGTTTGTTTGTTTATAAAAATATAAAGAGGTATTGTACCCAGTATATAACTTCTTTTTACATAATATAGAAAATTGCAATATTCAATAAAGGTAAAGAATAGGAGTTTTTACGTGTATATCTTATTGCAAACCATATAAAATGTTATACAAAACATACATACATATATTACGTTTTAATTAATTCAACAAATAATAGTAATTTATGAATTAATTTTGTCGTGGCGCAGAGACACGAGCGACTGTAAACGCGACAGAGGTTCAATCCACACTCGAGAAATTTTCAACATTTTAATTTGTACTCTCTAATAACAAAAACGCGGCGTTGAGTTCCGCTAGTCACCGTGCAATGCCTCAAAAGTGACGAACGGAAAGCTCTTAATGAGAACGGAGTGTCTTAACACAAGGTTCCCAAGTTTCTCCTGCCTACTCTGCCATGTACAGGATACAGTATACGTCTGAAAAAAAAATAGTTAAATGTATGAAATTGATTAATTAAGAAAAATATACTGAAGTGTTTGAATTGCACTGTACTCTTACAACTTAAAGCAAAGTAGATGGGAACGCGAAAATAACGCTAGTTAGATATATATAAAGATATTGCTTTACGAAAATGGCTTTATAACTGGCTCTCACCGAGATTACTTTTTATGTGAATAATGGATATAGAAATGAGGTAAAATTGTTTTTTTAAATTTTTACTTAAAATTAAGAGGCTTAAGTGAGATGTAAAAAATAGACGCTGAGATAAGTTTATAATGATAGTAGGTTCGATCCGCTTTTAGGGAAAATTCCCTAAATTATACTAATGTATACTAATGTATGAGGCCTGTCGTGGCAACGGCACAAGCGTGTGGTTGTAACCGACAGGTTCTGGGTTCTATCCCCAGTTGAGGAAATGAAATATTTAATATTTTCAATTTAAATATTTAATGTTTGATTTCTTCGCTCTGGTAATAAGGCAAAGCGCGGCGTTGAGTACCGCCACTTAACACGAAATGTCTCAAATTTGGCGGAAAGTGGGGAACGGAAGTGGGGCGGAGTGTCTTAACACTAGGTTCCCGGGTTCCCTCTTCCTGCCCTGACTTGTGCGGGATACAGCGTGTCGCTACTAATGTATAATAAAAAGTAATGCTTCGAATTCAAGTGAAATGTGGAGAACGGAATGCCTTACCACTAGGTCCTCTTTTTCTATGCTTAATGCGGAAAAGAGCGTGAAGCTAAAATACATATACATATATCAAATAATAAAAAAATTGGTCTGCAACATATAGGACTTATGAATCATAAAGGTCAGGTTAGTTGTGATTCATAATTTGTGACCGACACTTCGCTAATTACTTATTTAAAATGTAAATTATCAGTCTATATGTGTAAACGAATAATTCACAATATAGTGTTTATATATTATCCTACTGTTTTCAAGACAGGTAAAAACAACTTACGGAAAGTCAAATTCGTTCGACAATTTTTTACCTAAAAAAAAGACATTTAGTAATACATATTAACTAAATCACAAATACGACAAATGCATAATCTTAGCAAATTATCACGTTCAATTGTCACGAGACTTAAAAAACAAAAGCCATATATAAATTACGAAAACCTATATACTATTTCATGGATTATCTGATATATTGAGCGAAAAGCGGAGAACGGAATGTCTTGCCACTGTACTACCAATACTACCAACCTACCCCGCCTTATACGGGATACAGCGTGAAAACAAAATTATACAAAAATCAGAATCGCAATTTTCCCTATATATCCTCCCGCCCGCCTTCTCCCCGCATCGTGTCGTGGGCGGCTGACGTCATACTCTTGACATTCGCTATCGATCCCACAGCTCAATGGAGCAGCGTCGCATTGATACAGATCTTATTGTGTTATTAATGAAACTCAGATAGAATTATATATTTAGTATATAGAAGGTTACGCAGAGGGAACTTAAGAACCTAGTGTTGAAATACCGCGTTCCCGTTATGACACTTACCTTTGACTTGTTGAGGGTTTGCATTTTGAGTGGCGGAACTCAACTCTGAATATAATTTGTAATTTTTAAATGAAATAATACTGTTTTTTTGTTCGTAGTTTGACACATTTTTCGTTGTATCGGAGAGGGAACCTAATGTCAAAACCTTTGGTTCCCTACTCTTAACCTAATTTTCGAGACATCGTTATATAGACTACTAAAACGGGCAAATACAATTGTCAGGGAACAAACCACAAAAAATCAATCCGGGCTTACAGTTAGTCGGCTTAGTAACACATCTTATTTATTTAATGTTATATATCTGTGATTGAATTTAAATATATATATATATATATATATATATATATATATATATATATATATATATATATATATATATATATATATATATATATATATATATATATATATATATATATATATATATATATATATAT
>DWMZ01004707.1:0-11504 GCA_018249855.1 Eueides tales michaeli
TATCTTATTCCTGAAAATGAGATTTAACTTGAGATATGTGAAAAGTTAAATTGTTGTCGCTGTAACTTGGTTAACGACCTAATGAAAGTTTTATTATTACATTAATCACGTGTAACTACACAAATTTAAGCCCCATTTGTGTACATTTATAACTATTATTAAAAATTATTTACTAAAATTTAGGCGGTATTTTTCCCCAATTAATAATAAATTTCCTTTTTAATTTAATTACAAAATTAAATTTGGTGAATGAATTTGATAATCCTGATTTGGCACTCTGGGAACGTGTCTGGCTGTAAAAAGGCTTTGTGCTCGATACCCATTTGGGGGATTCAATTATTTTTATTATTTCGCTCTACAAAACCAACGCGAAAGTTGCACTCGTTAATTTAAATATTTTTTCTAAAATATGCAGATTAAAATTACAAATAGCCTATTATTTCTACACACACTCTTTATTGCTTGTTTCGCGCTTTCGCTTGATAGCACGCACGGGCGGAACGTGACAATGATCATGATTTTTCGTTCTCGCAGCTGGCGTCCACTGAATTATAAGACGTTCTTACATCAAAAATAGTTTTCTTGGCATGTAGCATATTTCTGGCGTTCTTACAGGATAAATTTATAAAGCAATTTTTTGAGCAGAACTTTTCCATATTGTTAGTTTAATTTGAACAATACGTGAGAAAACGTAAAGCTAGGTGAATTTAAAACCCAAAATTATTATGTTAAGTCGATCACATTCGAACTGCACCACGTCAGCTACAATTTTCGTCGTCTAATTTGACACGCTTAATGAATATGCTAAAGTTAACGTTGAATTAAAGTAAATTAATAATACGTTTCCTATAATTGTTGGAAATTAACGGAACCAACAGTTTGTCCAGGAAATTGATTGATAAAGTTATTGAACATCGGTATTATTGAATACGGCAGTAGTTAATTGTCACGTATTATTGGCGTTATTATCGTCTAAGACAATTCTTGTGTGGTAAGGTCTGGTGTGGTAAATTTCTGGTGTGGTAAAGTTTAGCGCTGAGTTACGCTACTGTGTACTCAATATCTCAATACTTTATGAAAAATAAGGAACGCGAGATGGCGTCTTAAAGCATGCATCAATTAAAAACATATTCTGCCTTTTACAAACACCTCTTTGTGTATTAACTGGCATATTTTAACGCTGTGCTTTCTCTTGACGTGACGACGACCATGATAGAATAATTTTAATACTAAATTTAAAAACATATAAAAATTTTGAACGAAGCAGGATTTGAACCCGCGGACCCGCAGGATTGGAAACCATCCAAGCACTCTGACCAACTAAGCCATTCGTTCTCAACAAGCTACATCGAAATTCTTATACGCTTGTTACGGCTTATTTATATTGTTAGCATCTCTTTAAGGAGATTTTTACGAATTTTCGCTACCCAAAGACATTTATTTTGGAATTATCATTTGGCAAGACAGAATGCTATTTATAAAATATTTTAACTATTTTAAAGTGGTATTCCACACTTAGGAAAGAAAAATACTAAATTTAAAAACGTATGAATATTTTGAACGAAGTAGGATTCGAAGCCTCTTAAAAGTAGTAAAAATATTGAATATTTAATTTATTTATTTAATTGCCATTTAAATGTTATGTTTTAATATTTATTTGAAAAAGGAATTCTAAATTTAGACCCAAATAATTAGCTAGCATTTGATCTTTGAGACACATCCGATCTCAGTGCGGTCGACGAGTGATGGCCGCAATGAAGTTGGCTGCGCAGATTTAATTTTAATTATTTTGTCTACTTTTTCTTTCCGAATGTAATCTGGGTAAAAAGCTCAGAATGCCTAACGACGACAACGACACATCGGTTGTGCTATAATTAAGCAAGCCTTGCCTTTGTAGAACAGTTATCAGAATGATATAGATGACACGTTCAATGCCTTTGTGCTCCTCTCAAAGCTTGATAGAAGCCATATGTCCAACAATTGTATATTAGAGAGACTCTTGCTGGTCACGTTACGTTTTTATCGTACAAATTTATGACTAAAGAAATGATAGATAGATACAATTTGTGTTATTGTTCCCTCTTACTCTTCTTGGCACCCTGCCAAGTAGAGGGAATTCGGGAACCCACTGTTAGGACACTCCGTTCAAGTAGGGAATCACTTTATATTTTTAAATTTTGTTAATTGAATTATAAATGAAACTATTTGAAAAGATATTAAATATTATTAAACGTATTATTAAATAATGTTCAGACAGTTGTTTTTTTCATAAGATAATCGTTATAATAATTATTTTACAAAAACTACAACATTGGATCTGACTTTTAGCGTCTGAAGAAGATGAAGACAGCGAGCCAACCCACGTCTTCCGATCTCAAGATCGTTGCTTCGTGGGGCGTGTCCCCCGGCCAGCGGGGGCGAAGCCCGGCAGAGGGGGCGGAGTGGCCATCATTGTGAGGAAACATGGCAGTGTGAGTTTGACTTGTTCTTCAGTCGAGTTTGGGTTGGAGCCCAAGAAGAGAATACTTAGTAGTGTCTTTCGGTGTTTTCTATGGATATCCAGCTTTGGGTAGAAGCGTGAAGCTAAAGAAAAGATTTTCTATCCTCATAGAGCAAGACCTGCCGTTGTTCAGGGTCAGAGATTGTGATTGTAAGCGCGACAGGTTGTAGGTTCGATTGCCACTCGAGGAAATGAAATATTTGATATTTCAATTTCCTTGCTCTAGTAATGCGACAAAGAGCGCTTTCGAGTTTCGGCTTTCAAGACTATATCTTAAGTATTCCGGTGGAAAGTAGGGATGTGAAGTGACTCAATGGGAACACGCTAGGTTCAACAATTTCTTTTGCTTATCCTGCTATGTGCGGGATATAACGTAACCTGAAAATATTAAGACAAGGTGAAGTGTGGCGATTGAAGTGTTTTAATATCAAATTCTTTTTCCTGATTATGAGACTGGGCTCGTACAAGTGAATCAATAAAAAAATATAATTTATCGATAAAACAAATATGTATTTATTATATATACTTTATTGTGTTCCTTAGAAACACTCCAGGTCGTCGTATATGAGGTGCGGGTTCAAATACTGATACGTTTAAATTTCTGCGTTATTTTTTAATATATTTTACGGTAGATATAGTCATTTAGACTATTAACATATATTAGATAATTTCTAGCATTATACCTATGTATAATGTTACAAAATGAAATATCTATATAATCTATATCTACATTTTTTTCTGTCTAAAACATAAATATAAAAATGCAAGAAATTCAAATAGATATATAACATATTTATTGTTATGCTCATTGCAATAGGAACAATTTAAAATCTCTATTTTTGATCTTCATTTGATTCAAAATTTACAATTAGTGATTACCTTTTCGAGAATTGCGGTTTTACATAGCTTTATGTTTTTATTTCTATATGATGTTGCGCGTTAACTCCAGTTTCAGGCAAAACTAGTTTTGTACTGGAGTAATTTGGATGGTTAAGTTATTATTATACATAAAGTGTGAATGTTCCCAAATTTTAAAATACTCCCAACCCATAAAATCTCTTCCTCGCACTCTACAAAATCAAATTAGCAGTTAAGCAAACTTGTTTTTCATAATAAAATGATAAAAATCAACGAGATGATTAAGGCTCTTGATTAAAAATACGCCTTCAAATTGGTACATTGATTCAGGAGCTATGGTGTGATAGATAGACACGCTGATAGGCAGGTCAATCATGTTTCAACCTAATTTTTGCGTGTCTGACGCATATTTTGTTTAAATAAATTAATTAAATTGCGACTTCAAATTTCTGTAAATTATCGAGATTCCTATATCAGCCATGTTCCCACCAGAAACATACATATCGATATCTCAAAATGTATTTATTATTTTTATTTTTTAGATTCACGCGTTATTTAGCACATAGCAGGCACAGGGAACCTGGGAACCCATTGTGAAGAGACCACGCTGTGCAACAAGACAATTTGGTTCCTCATTTTCCGAGGAATTATAGAGACATTTCTTGTTGCGTAGCGCACAATGCCGTGTTTTGTCTTGTTACAATAGCGAGAAAAGGAAAATATGGCCATTTCATTTCTTCTAGGGGAGATGGAAGCCAAAGCTTATTGTGCTTACCGTCGTACGCTTCCTTGTCTTGCCACGACAGGCCTTAAGTAAAAGATCTACTGGTCCGATTTTGATGAAACTATGCCTATACTCTTTAAGTTGAAATTTAATAAATGTTCATAAATAATGATGATCTTGATGTAGCAATCCCAAATTTAGTACATTCATACAAGTTAAGCTTATGATCTATTTTTAAAACTGCTATAAAAATGTTGGAAACCGCAGTTTTGGAATTGAAAGCTGCCCAATTAAGTTATATATTCATGTCGGGTTTATATCAATATTTCATTTTTTTGACTACCCTATACGGTTTTCATATATTTTTTTATTTAGCAAAGCAAAAGTTAACTTACTTAACTTAGTGAAATATTAGTTGTACATACGAGTATGTATATTGTAAACATTAAAACCTTAAATATGAAAGATTTTTCGATATGAAATTGATGTATTTTAATAATATATTTTAAATGCAAATGTCTATTTTTTACAAAAAATATATATCTTCGTACACCTTAAAAAAGTAAAGGTTTTTTTTTCTGTCTACTACAGAATTTGTCCAAAAATCACGTCTGACTGTAACATATACATATGTAAATAGTTTATTTTGCATCGAAATTGCAGAATGCATTAATTTCATTCGTTCTCGTTAACACTTCAATCTGTTTTGGAATGCCAATCGATGTGAAGCGTACCTTCACCGGTGTAGTGCATGTGTGTCGAGTGGCGTATAGTTTTGAGGGTATCTAATATTTGAACTACTTTTGAGTATATTCTCAAATAAAATTCAAATAACTCTTCTATATCGTAACATTCGTATGACGTCTATATCTATAACATTCAGAATATATTTATATTCTAAATAAGGAGCATATATAGACGATAGTATATTTCCTCAGCTTCACGCTGTATCCCGCACATGGCAGAGGGAACTTAGGATCTTGGGAACCTAGTGTTAAGACACTCCGTCCCACTCTCGTTCCCCCTTTCCGTCGAATTTGAGGCATTGCGTGTTGAGTGGTGGAATCAACGCCGCGTTTTGCCTTCTTATCAGAGCGAAGAAATGAAGACATTAAATATTTAAATTGAAAATGATAAATATTTCCTTTCCTCCAGTGGGAATTGAACCCACAACCTGTCCGCTACACGACAGGCCTCAATTAAACATAGCTTATAAAAATATTTCCAACTTTATTAAAGTTGATTTTGAGTTAGTGTTTGTAAAGCAATAATAAATATCTGGAGTCCGCTTTTGCTTGTTCTAGTACGAAGTTATATAAAACTAACTTAACATTACTAGAAGTTACAAGAAAAACACCACCAGCACAATACAATAGAAAAGTACTCCAGTGAAATAAAGTTTTGATTAATTTACTTTATCGATCCAATTTATTATTATTTTACTTGTTTATAAAATTTTATTTCTTAGAAACAATGATTTTTGATAAAAATTAAGGACATGTCGGACAATGCAAGGACGCAAGCGTGCGTCTGTATGGGCGTGGGGATTCAATCCTTACTCAATATTTAATATTTTGATTTTTTTGCTTCGGTAACAAGGCAAAGCACGGTGTTGATTTCCTCCACTTGGCACGCAGTGTCTCAAATTCGGCGGTGTTTCTTAATAGGAACGAAGTGTCTTTGCTTTTGATCCTAGCGTGGTTCCCAAACTCCCTCTGTGTACTGTGCCAGGTGTGGAATACACCGTGAAGTGAAATATATAAAAAAAATCAAGCGTTTTTATTATTTCTGTATACCTTGTTTATAAACTAAACAAAATACAATATTTTTTTGCCTATTTTTCTTCTAAATAGCTAATAACTCAGTTATTGGCATATATTAACTTATAGAGTATATTAAAGTGTTTTTATTAATTATTAATTTTTTCTATTGTTTCTTGTACAAAATTTAAGAACTTATACTAAATTTAAAAACGTATAAAAATTTGAACGAAGCAGGATTTGAACCTGCGCCTTTTGAAATCCGTCCAAGCGTTCTGACCAACTAAGCCATTCGTTGTCACCTAGCTCCGTCGAAATTTGTATACGCTTATTACATCTTACTTATGTTGTTAGCTTGGTAAGAACGAATGGCTTAGTTGGTCAGAGCGCTTGGACGGATTCCTGCTTCGTTCAAATTTTTATACGTTAGTATTTTTCTTTCCTACTAAGTGTGGAATGACACTTTAAAAATAGTGAAAATATTTATGAACTTGTTAATATCGGCTATTGTAAGATTCTATTATATTGTCTCTTTAATATTTATTGCATTGCATATTTTATAGAGTTTAATTCTAGTCTTCAGCGAGCAAATTTAAGGCATTTTTTATTACGGTGATTTGTAGAGTGTAATCCATCCAAATTACCTAAAACATTATGTGATGAGAGGCGGTCTTAATGCCACTCGCTTTTTCCTGTTTAGTAAGGGTAGGCGGAAAAAACCTAGTGTGAAGTTCCTCCGTTTCCCCTTATTTAAAGATATTGCCTATTGATTGGCGTAACTCCATACCGCGCTTTGTCTACCAAAAAGCGGGAAATATTTTCTATGTTGGTTTTTTTACCCCTATCACAATCACTCTTATAGGTATATAACTTGTATTCCTGTTAAATTAAATTTACTGCCTTCTCTATATAAATTCAGATTATAAAAAAGAATAGATTCGACGCGACAGGTTACAGGCTCGATCCCCAATCGAAGTGAAATATTTAGTATTTTAAAACGGTTTTTTTACATATTCATTTCTTCGCTCTGGTAATAAGGCAAAGCGCAGCGTTGAGTCCCGCCACTCAAATTCGGCAGAAAGTGGGGAGCAGAACAGAGTGCCTTAACACTAAGTTCCCAAATTTCCTCTGCATACACTGCCATGGGCCCCCGCCAGGACAGTGTGAAGCTGAAAAAGAAATAGATTTAATCCACTGTACTATCATTCTAATAAGTACAAGAATGTAGCATAAAATATGTTATCTCATTCAATAACATGAAGCTATCAAAAGTGCGGCTTACACGATTTTTGTCACTGTTGCCACATTGCAAAGAGTATTTTTCTATAATGCCCTATTTAAACTGGTAACAGTTTGGAGAAAAGACGCGTAACTCAAAATTTAATATATTCTATTTACTATTATTTTTATTGTGGTTTTATAAAAAATGTGAATGTTATGTGTAGAATATTTACTTATTTATTTTCCTTCAAGCTGAATCCCTAATAAGGTAACCAGAGAGAACGGAGCCCCAAACGCTACGGTCCACTGTCATCAATATCTTCATATATGGCCTCTTGAGGGTTCTCATTGATAAATGAAACAAATTTAACTTGATTAACCGCGTATATTGATTGTTATTATCGCGTGTGTTACGCGGTTAAATTTGTTTCATTTAAAATGTATAATAATGGCGAAAATCATTGGTCTTATTATCATAGATACTATGTTTTCGATGATCAACGGACCACCACTCACTCTTTCTGATATTATATATATATATATATATATATATATATATATATATATATATATATATATATATATATATATATATATATATATATATATATATATCATGACATCATATTGTATTTCACATAGAAGAGATAAAATCATTGCGTTCCATCATTTTATCTATAACGTCTTGAAAATTCGGAAGGAAGTAGTTGTATTTGCGACCCGAAATTTAATACCGAAATATATATAACCGAAATATTTCTTCTCTTTTCGAATATTTAATATTACTTTTCTTTGTTCATATATTTAGATAATGCTTTAGACAATAATTAAAATTAAAACCTTAGGCCATTTTAACGTTAGCCGTTTGATATGTTATAGTGTAAATTCTACGATGCACGTGAAATAGGGTTTGAACATTGAAAGCGAGGGTGATAACGCGACCGATGGGAGCTTTTAGCCGCGATAAACAAGGATCAGTAATATATGGATATGTTTGTATATTTACACGATACATTTCTATGATGTAAAGGAAAAGCGCGGCGTTTAGTTTCGCTATTTGTCACGCAATGCCTTGAATTTGATAGAAAGTGAATAAAATGGCGTGTCTTAGCACTAGGTTTCTAAATTCCCTCTGTCTAACCTGAACTGCGTTTAGATGAAGCAAAAATATATCATCTTAATTATTTTATCAATATTTGAAATTTAAGTCTGTCTTTCTTAGTTTAATATAAAAAATCCGAATAGATTTTTTTTTATGCTTGTAAGTTCTGTTACTTTTCAATCCATAAATATTTATAATATATATGATAATTGATCGTAATGATGTCTTTTCTCCAAGTATAACCTACAAATATATAATAAAAAAAAAATAAACTAGCAATTGGCCTTTTATGAAATAGTCAATAAGAAACTTGCTATTTTCTACTCTTATATATTTTCGAGCTCGTCTATAAATAAAGAGAAAATAAATATTAAATTATGTTATAGTTCCTGTGAAAATGAGGCACTCATGGCGCTGTGGCACAGACCTTGACTGTAAGCGTTATGGTTAATTGACTCCATTCCGATTCGGAGAAATAAATAATTGAATTTTTTTAGCTTGTGTAAAAAATCAATTATTTATGAAAAGAAATATTTCGATACTTCTCCAATTTTTTTATAAATTCGTGATTCTAGAATTTTTGTGCTGTGGGATAGCTTGGCTTCCATTCGCTACATTTTTCACACCCAATGTGCCCCAGTTGGTTTCGACTTAAAGTCGCTTGATATACGACGGTTTCCACTTCGATTCCCGAGTGGTGTATATATTTTAATTCTACACAAGTACTTTTTATGCTTGTGTGTTTTGAGAACGAGTCGAAAGCAACATTAAGAAGCTTTACTTTATTCGATTTATTTTGTAATAGGAACTTCATATGCTATATTTTGTTACATAAAATGAGCTTAAAAATTTTTGGTGGACCCTATTACCAGCATATCTGCATGCCCGCCCAGTTTTCGGAACATTGAGTATTGAGAGATGGAATTCAATTGCTTGCTTTTGCTTAGCTATGTCTTAATATAAAAAAAACATTCGTTCTTCTGAGTAGGAATTAAACCCGCAATCATTTAAACAAAGTATAGCACGTGTAAACTAGCTTTGGCCTTTGGATTGACTAGTTGACTAAGGTTAACAATTATAAGACGTAAACATCAAAGTGATAGTTCAAAAGTTGGTTTCGTTAAGCTTGGTGATGTTAGGAAATACGATTTGTATTGAAAAAATATTTTTGTATAAGATAGCCCAATAAACACGCAATGCCTAAAATACGGTGGAAAGCAGGGAACGGAATGGAGTGTCTTAACACTAGGTTATCAAGTTCTTTCTGTCTACCATACCATGTGAGGATACAGCCTGAAACTGAGTTATAGTCTAATCACAAAGGTATAATACATAATCATTTTGATTTAATTGATCCGTCTACAATCAATTAAATCAAAATGTCTGCAAAAGCTTTTTAAAAAGTTTTTTTATTCTAGCTTTGGTAGGATTGGTAGACAGAGGTAACTTGATTACCTTAACACTTCAAAACACCCCTTTCCGTTACCCAGGTCCCTGCGCCACGACAGGCTTCGAGATTTTTGATATTGTCTTTCAATTTTTTTTTTTTTGATATTATCATTATACATTTTTTTTAATTTTCTATTGGAGTACAAAGTGTTTTAAATACTAGATTTCCTCTGCCTAAACGTCTATATGCGGGATACAGCTACAGTCTATAGTCGCATGCTTGATTGTCCCCCTCCGCCATGACAGATATAAACTAAGAGTATTGATGTAAATAATTAATTTATTTTATATATAACAATTTGCAGCATATAGCAGAGAAGGCGGAGATAATTTAGTGTCAAGACACTCTATTGACCGTTTTCTGCCTAAGTTCAAGCCATATAACGCGTGTTATAAGGCGGAAGTCAATGCTGCTCATTGTATCGTTGTAGAAAAATAAAAATGAAATTCTATTTAATTCTTATTTTACCTATGTTGTTCCAATATGAATTTCTGAAATACCGATGCTAACGAATAGCTTTCCGCAAATATTGATTCAATTAGTTTTGTTAGTTAGCGGTTTCAAATTATTAACAAATTATTTAGATTTACTTTAAAATTTTTATATGTATTGTTTTATTTTATAAATTAGTATTTTACGAGCGTGATTTTCTCGCTCTGGTAACGAGGCGAAACGCGGCGTCAAGTATCACCACTTAACGAATAATGCCTTAACAATTCGACAAAAAGTGGATTACGGTAGTATCTTAATGGAAATGGAGTGTCTTACACACTAACACTATGTTCCCAAGCTCCATCAGCCTACTATAAAAGACTATATCGTCTGAAAATGTGAATGTGTGGGTTGGTCTCGAAATTTGGGCGGAGAGGTGGGAACGACGTGTCTCTCTATATTTATAAACTGATAAGTGAAAGTAACGAAAACGAAAAATGCGAAAGGGTAATATATATAAATCTTCCATTAAATGTCTTATATTAAATGTAGAAGGTATACATATAAAGTATTTAAATTTCATTCAAGAACTTGCCCCGGTGGCTCAGGCGTGTGATTGTTAATGCGTCAATTGTGGGTACGACAGCCGTTTGGGAGAATCAAATGCTTAATATATTCATGAGTTTAATACGTTCATAAGACAAGGCGCAGCGTTGTGTTTCCTCACTCATCACATAATGGCTAGAACTTTTTTCATAAAGTATACATAGTATTAAAATTTTATTGTAGAAAAAATAGCATATATAATCACATTAAATTATAGGCCCGAGTCTCTTCAAGCTTTTTTCTCGACTTAATCGTAAAAGGTAATCATGATTGTAATCTCTACGGAATGTTCTGACGAGATGTGATTATTATTCAAATTTGGATAGGTCTAATCAGCCGCAGCGTCATTGTGACGTCACTTAGCCCAAGCTGTTTGCTCATATCGCTAACATTTATCTAAACTATATAGGTTATATCTATATGCTTTTGTTAATAAGCCCTGAATCGACGGTTGTGGGCTTGATTTTCAGTGGGGGGGGAAGCAATTTTTTTTTATTTTGCTTTGGTATCAAGACAGAGCGCGGCGTTGAGTCCTGCCGATCAACACGCAAAATTTTGAAAATTGGACAGTGTTTGGAATTTAACACTATGTTCTCTCTGCCTTAATTTGAGACATTGCATGTTGAGTGGCGGAACTAAACGCCATGCTTTGCCTTGAGACCGGAGTGAACAAATGAAAACGGTAAATATTAAATATTTCATTTCCTGGAGTATGTATCGAACCTACAAGTTTACAGTCACACGCCTTGTGCCCTTTTTTCTTCGTGTATTTGTTAGATGATAAATAAAATTGTAGACTTATTTATATAACAACTATTTCATTAGAAATGACAAAATAAAAATCAAAATCA
>DWMZ01004708.1:0-11504 GCA_018249855.1 Eueides tales michaeli
CCAAGTCTCCCCCTAATGTGTGTAGAATGCTGAGAAAAATAAAACTAAGTACTTGTCTCTTTTTTCTAGATCCTCCATCAGCACCAATGATCACAGGCTATATACCTGGCACTACGCTCTCTTCGGGCACAGTGCAGAAACTCTCCTGCATATCGACTGGTGGCAATCCTTTGGCAACTTTAACTTGGTTCAAGAATGATAAAAAGGTAAGGAAACTCTTAGGATAAGGCATGTATAAATTTATAATTTTTTTTAATTTTAACCTAGTGGGACTCGAACCTGTGCCTGTGTGAGCTCAAGCTTTTATCGTTAACTAAACCATACGCTCTTATCCAGCATTACTTGTTAAGGTACGAATCTGAACGTCGCGCTTTGTCTCTTTTCCAGAGCGATGAAACGAAGACATTAAATATTTATTTTTTTAAGTGGGGCCTGTCGCATTTACAGTCGCATGCTTGTGCCCTTGCGTCTTATCAGCCCCCACTCCAGGCTTTTATTAACACTTTATTTATATTTTGTTTATATAAAAAGCTTCAAAAAAGCTTATTAAGTGTACTTAGCCAATATACGTATCTAATTATAATTAATTGTACGTAAAAAAATATTACATACAAAAATCATAAATATTGATATACAAAGTAAAATCATGTGATATTGTTTTAATTGTAATATAAACGCTTAAAGACATAGTATATAAAGTAGTCGTGGATTATCTATATATAGCTGCGCCAAGACAGGCCTCTGAGTGCCTGTAAGAGTATTTTATTTAAGAAATAAATTGTATAGATTCGTTCGACCTTCATATAAGTTGTTATACACAGAGCCAAAAACAAAATTTTAAAAATAATTTGGAAAATCAACACTTGATACACTTTCCATATTAATAAATAAACATACAGCAAAACGTATGAGTATGAGCAGTATGGGGTCTGTCGTGGCACAGGGGTACAAGCGTACGACTGTAAACGTGACAGGTTGTGGATTCAATCCCCACTTGAGGAAATTAAATATTTAATATTGCTTCATCACTCTGGTAACAAGGCAAAGACAAATGGAAAAGTATGTATGAATGTTCGTTATAGCGCAAAAAATACTTAACAGATTTTGATGTAACTTTACACATAATACTTTTTTTTAGCTCTATATCCCGCATATAGCAGGGTAGGCAGAGGGAACTTGGGAACCTAGTGTTGAGACACTCCGTTCCACTTTCCGCCGGATTTGAGGCATTGTGCGTTGAGTGGCGGAGCTCAACGCCGCGCTTTGCCTTGTTACCAGAGCGAAGAAATGAAACATTAAATATTTAAATTGAAAATATTAAATATTTAATTTCCTCGAGTATGGATCGAACCCACAACCTGTCGGTTACAGTCACATGCTTGTGCCGATAAATAAGCTTAAGCGGGCGAAGCCGCTTATTGATATCCAATTATTTAATAATCACTTCTATTTCAGATACATTCAACAACGAAAACTACAGATAAGTCAGTTTCAGCGGAAATATCCATTTTGACTAATGTAACTGATAACCAGGCTCAGTACAGATGTGAGGCGACCAACAGCGCTACGGAGATACCACTATTCGAAACAGTCACATTGAATGTACATTGTAAGTATAGAATAATTTGTTTGGGTCATGGGAAGGTAGAGGGAACCTGGGAACCTAGTGTTAAGTCACTCCGTTCAGTTTCCCACTTGCCGTCGAGTATATCGAGGTATAGCGTGTTGGGAAACGGAAACGGAGAGCGCTGAAATGAAAATATTTAATATGTAATTTCCTGAAGTAAGGATTGAAACCAGCAATACGGTAATATCAACTTATATTAAGACAAATCGCGGCGTTAAGTTACGTTGTTCAATATATGTCTCAAATTTTGATATTACGAAGGATATTTATTTTTTTGCTACTTATGTATAAGGAAAAAGTGTGAAACAGATTGTTTTCATATATACAGGGAAATCTTAATATAAATTTTTACACGTGTCACAAAACAAAGTCCATACTAGGATAACGAGGAAAAACATTTAAATAATAAAAAATATTTAAATAATAAAATGTTAAAAAATATATATATCTTTTTTTTTTGAGCTTCACGCTGTATCCCGCACATATTATGGTAGACAAAGGGAACCTAGATTGAAGACGCCGAATTTATGTCAAGTGGTGGAAGTTAACACCGCGCCTTGTCATGTTGCCGAAAAAATAAAAATATTAAATATATAATTCCCCTTAATGGAAATTGAACCCTCAACCATCGTAATAGCCATTTCGCTACAATAATATTGTATAAAGAAAAATCTAGTGTTAAGACATCTCTTTTCTCACTTTAAATCTTTTTTACACGGGAGAGAAAGTTGAAAGAGATCTTATCTATTACTTAAAAAGAAAAAATATATGAGGGGGAGGCCTACTGGAGTCAACGGCACAAGCGTGTGTCTGTAACCGACAGGTTGTGGGTTCGATCCCCACTCGAGGAATTGAAATATTTAATATTTTCAATTTCAGTATTTTTCGTTTCTTCCCTCTGGTGACAAGGCAGGAATGCGGCGTTGAGTTCCGCCACTCAACACGCAATTCCTTGGCGGCAATTCGTCTAAAAGTGGGGAACGGAACTGCCTTAACAATAGGTTTCCAAGTTTTCTCTGCCTACCCTGCCATGTGCGGTATACAGGGTGAAGCTGAGAGAAAAAATGTATATCTCACATTATTTTTACACTGAAATCGAACTAACTACCACCCTCACACTCCATCCACTGTACCATGATGCTGTCAAATTCTATACAAAATTTGTACATAAATTGCCTATTTTACACCCAATTACGTCTGATAAGATGTAAATTCTACGATTATCCATTTCACGGTGTTCATTCTGTTATCGCTATATACATAAATCAGGATTAAGCGGAGAATTTAGAGAAAAAAGCTTAAAAAAAGCTCTCAAAAGTTTTCTCTTATAGCTTATTACTGATTTTTAAAGTGTTAATCCATATTTAGGAAAGATAAATACTTATTAAGAAAACTTATATAATTTTTATTGTAGCTGGATTTGAACCCGCACCCCTTGGAATCCGTCCAAACGTTCTTAGTACTAAGCCATACGCTCTCTATGCCTAACATTTTTTTTTAATTTAAAAAGTTTTAATTAGTTATAATAAGCTGTTTTCTAATAAGCTTTTTAAAGAAATATATTCTCTTATAGGTTTTTCTTTTAGCTATATACTGTATCCTGCACATGGGAGGGTAGTCAGCAAAGCTTGAGAACTTAGTGCTAAGAAAGCTCAAAGCTGTACGTTGTCTACCAGAGCGAATATATTAAAATAAATACTTATTACTATTATTCAATCAAAAATCTTGGATGTTTTCTAAATACGCGGGTTCGATTCCTGCACTAAAAACTGCGATAAAAAATTCATATGTTTTGTAAGTATTTTTCTTTCTCAAATTTGGATTAACACTTTAAAATTTGTTACTTAGTCCCCCGTAATGATATCGAACCGACAACCACCGTATGTACAGACAGAGTCTTTTACACGCCATAAAGCCTTATTAAGTAATTACATGATGATCAGGCCTGTTGTGGCGCAGCGGCACAAGTGTGTGACTGTAACCGGCAGGTTCTGGGTTCGATCCCCACTCGAGGAAATGAAATATATAATATTTTCAATTTAAAATTCAATGTTTCATTTCTTCGCTCTGGTAATAAGGCAAAGTGCGGCGTTGAGTGCCACCACGCAATGCCTCAAATTCAGGGGAAAGTGGGGGAACAGAAGTGGAACGGAGTGTCTTAACACTAGGTTCCCGGGTTCCCTCTACCTACCCTGCCTCGTGCGGGATATAGCGTGAAGTTAAGAAAAAAAAAGAAAAAAGTAATTACATTAACATTTAACAGAACAAAAATAGGCCGCTTTCATTGAGGACAACCGCACGTTGTAGCGATTTAACAATATTATCGTGAATTTATTTTGCGATTATTACTTTAATACTATTGTAGTTGTTAAAGGTAATTTAAAACGATCGTGTAGGGAACGTAAATGTGTTAAAACTAGGTTCCCAAGTTGCCTCTTCCGGTTATATGCAGTATACAGGGGGAACCTAAAATAATAGATACTAAATTATAATATATTTAATATTTTCATTGTTTCGCTCTGGCAACAAGGCAAAACGCGGCGTTGAGTTCCGCCACTCAACACGCAATGCGTCAAATTCAGTGTAAAGTGGAGAACGGAAGTGTAACGGAGTGTCTTAACACTAGGTTCCTAAGTTCACTCTGCCTACCCTGCCATGTGCGTGATACAGCGTGAAGCCATACATATAATAAATCTGTAACTGATCACTGTCTGTACATGGAAGATATATTTAAAAACATCATACAGGGGACGTTTATTAATGTTATAAGAACCAAAGTAGTGTTTTTTTTTTATATATAAAATAATTATGTCAATTTAAAATATATTTGAAAAAATACAAAAAAAATGATAATGAAATTTGTTTTTTTCTTAATTTGGTTGAAAATTCAGTCTTTTATGTATAGATGTTGTCTTAAAAGTGATAACATAAGAGACTAATAAATAAAATAATATAATTCGAGCGGGCGAAGCCGCGAGATGATCACTAGTATACTATATATATCCGTTAAAATATTTTAATTTAACTTAAATAGTTATATTTCAACAAACTATTTCCAAGTGAAAATATCGATTAGTTAATTTCAAACTTGGACAATTTAATTTGTAGTAAAAGTCTTTGTTCAGATTCTAACTTGGTCTCGGCTCTAATTGTTTTGTTGCGGATGTTCCGTATTATCCTTATCGAAAAACGGAGTCCGTTAACATTATTGAAGTATCGTCTTCTAAGACTTTACACTCTAGTGTAAACCAGCTAAATGATTACAGCAAATTCTCAGGAGACAAAAAAATGTTCTTAAAGTGATGTTTTTTTTTTTGATTTTTTGTCTGTACGTTTGTTCGCGCTTATTTCAGAAACGGCTAATTAGATTTATATGCAGCTTTCACTATTGTATTTCGCCATTTTTTTCTCAATACTAAGTGTCGTTTTTGCGTCAATTAAAAATAATTAGTTCGCAATTATGGATCTTTTTCTGTCTGTCTTTCCATTTGTTCCGGCTAACCTCCGTAACAGCTGGATCAGCTTTATGAGAAAGATATAGGGTATTGTGTATTAACATATAGGCTATATTCGTCGTAGGCTTTCATCACATATCGCAGCAACACAGTGTCTGACTGTAAATGCGACGGTAACAGGTTCTATTTCCATTCTCGGGAATGGTTATGAATACATTTTTTTTTTTATTTTCCGTATACAACGATATTCATGTAATATATTCTCTACTACGTACAAGATAATATTTTTAATTTTAAACCTAATACCTTGCTTGTCCGAATGTACGTATTTAAAAAAAACAATTAAAAAATTAAATATAAAATGTTTTTTTTTTAAGATTTTATGTATTTTTTGTAAAACTTATATATTTTTTTCCCCACACAGTTGCCCCAGAAGCTGTCAAAGTCCGAGCTCAACCAGAAGAGCTTAAGCCGGGAATCGAAGCTACACTATACTGCGATGCCGCGTCCAGCAACCCACCGGCTGTGCTGTCGTGGTGGCGAGATGGTATCCCTGTGCAAGGTGAACTAAATATTGATACTATCTACGTATTTCCGTCTTATTAATAGAACGAGGAAAAGAAAAAAAAATATTTCCCCCGAACGGAAATTGAATATTGAATCGTTGTGTTTACAGTTTGAATACTGTGCTATAATGGCCTTAGTGCTAACTTGAATACTGTGCTATAATGGCCTTAGTACTAACTTGAATACTGTGCTATAATGGCCTTAGTACTAACTTGAATATTGTGCTATAATGGCCTTAGTACTAAGTAGATATGTTTTTGTTATAATTCTTTATGTGCCATGTTTTTTTCAGTATATTTTACTTATTATATTAAACCAATTTATTATTAATTCTGTTTTGAAATAAAATAAAATATTGGATTCAAGAAATAAAAATTGTTTCTTCCCTCTGGTAACGTGGGAAAGTGCTGTGAAAACTCAGTAATTTGGTGTTGAGACACTCCGTCCTCCACGTTCCACTGAATTTAAGGTATACACACAACAGTGTGGCGGAACTCAACGCCGCCCTTTTTCTTGTACAAAAGCGAATGAATATATTAAATTTCCTCAAGTGAGGATTGGACCATGTTTACGGTACACGCTTATAATAAACCGTCTTCCAAAAATATTTTTTTAAGAAAATATTGTTAAATGATTTTTATCAAAATTATTTACTCAATCACCAATGAATTCCGCCCATGGCAGGGTAGGCAGAAGGAACTTGGGAACCTAGTGTCAACACACGGCGTTCCTCTCCCCACCTTCCGCCGAATTTGGGGCATTGCGCGTGGCAAAATTCAGTTACCATAGCTAAGAAATGAAAAAAAATAATTTCAAAATATCAAATATTTCGTTTCATCGAATGTGAATCGAACTAACAACCTGCCTGCTACAACTACAACAATCAAAACAAACTGTTTTCCACCAATTTTTCTAGAAAACTTATAACTAATTAATTTCTAGAAAAAAAATAATTATTAATTAATTTCCAGAATGATTGTAATTAATTAATTTCTAGAAAAAAATATATATTTACAAAAATTAATTCACCAGGTCTACCGATGCAACTGAAGAAAGGCCTGCACGGCGGCACAGTGTCTACTATAGAATTGAAGTTAAATATAACAAAGGAGCACAACGGAGCCGTCTACACCTGCCAGGCGCTGAACGAAGCTCTACAGAGAAGCGTACATGACGCACTCACCTTAAAAGTATTGTGTAAGTACGCTGCATGCGAAACAATGTGGTTTTGTAATGAAAATGTCTTTTTTGGTGAGAAATTAGAGATTAGGTTGTTTGTTTCATTAATTTTCCACTTTTTTTTTGCTCCAAAGGGGGGTTAGGCAGAGGGAACCTGGGACCCTGTGAAGTATGTGCCTATTAAGTTATTCTGTTCCTCAATTGTTGGAGAATTCTGGTGGTATCTAGAGTGGCAGAAGTCATCGCGTTTGATAATAGTAAATATTTATTATTATGTGTTTGTCGTGACGCATGAGCAGAGGTGTGTGAGTGTTAACGACAGGTTGTGGGTTCGATCCCCACTCGAGGAAAGGAAATATTTAATATTTTCAATTTAAATATTTAATGTTTCATTTTTTCACTCTGGTAATAAGGCAAAAGCGCGGCGTTGAGTACCGCCACTCAACACGCAATGCCTCAAATTCGGTGGTGCGTGGCGAACGGAAGTGGAACGGAGTGTCTTAACACTAGGTACCCAAGTTTCTCTGCCTACCCTGCCATATGCGGGATACAGCGTGAAGCTAATAAATAAATAAATAAAAAAAATACAAATAAATGAAACGGCAAATATCACACAATTTCATTTCACATACAATTTGCTTTCTAAATATTTTCGTGGTAAAACACCGTTCGCCTCATCTCTATACATAATACTATGTTGACTGTCGACGTTACTCAGTTTACTGAGCGCATGTTTGTATAGTTTCTTTAAGACTTTGCTCTTGGGATTAGCTTTTCACTGTAGATATGATCAACGCCGGCAACCTCGTTTTTTTTCTTTGAGAGTTTAATATGGTAATAGGATTTTATAGGTTGTTGTGGCTCAGTGGATAGCGTTTAATTGTGTTTTAGTGTTATGTGTTCGGGTATTTTTTTTTTTTAGTTTCACGCTCTATCCCGCGCATGGTAGGGTAGAGAGATCTAACACTCGCAATATAGTGTTGAAACATTCCGTTCCATTTCTTACTTTCCGCCGAATTTGCATTGCATTGCATTGCGTGTTGAGTGTTGAAACCTCAATGCTGCTCTTTATCTTGATACCAGAGCAAAGAAATGAAAACATTATATATATATATATATATATATATATATATATATATATATATATATATTTTTTTTTTTTTTTAGCTTCACTCAATTTTGAGGCATTGCGTCAACGCCACACTATGCCTTATTACCAGAGCGAAGAAATGAAAACATAAAATATTCAAATTGAAAATATTAAATATTTCATTTCCTCGACTGTGGATCGAACCCACAACCTGTCGTTTACAGTCACACGCTTGTGCCGCTGCGCCACGATAGCCTCATATTATATAAATAATCACTATATATTTCACTCCATAGTAAAATAACTAATAAAAACAATATATACATTGTCCACAGATGCGCCAATATTCGATGAGACCACACCCTTTACGACTGTTGGCGTCGAAAACGAACCTCTTGTCGTAATGCTGCGAGCGGAAGGTAACCCTGGAAGCATCACATACACATGGACCAAGGACGGCCTTCCTATAACGCAATCATCGTATAGCACTTTAAGTGAGTAACTTTTTCCAGCTTCACGCCGTATCCCGCACATGGCAGGGTAGACAGAGGGAACTTGGGAACCTAATGTAATAATCCCACCCCCATGAAGACCGTTACAGCTTTTCGTCAAATTTAAAGCTGTGTTGTGTTGAATGACGAAGCTCAAAGCTGCGTTTTAAGTTGATACCAGAACAAAGAAATGAAAGAAGTGGAACGGAGTGTCTTAACACTTGGTTCCCAAGTTCCCTCCGCCTAACCTGCCATGTGCGGGATAGTGCGTGAATCTAAGATATTAAGCTACGCTCAACAATGTTGTCGAATACAAGTTTATGAGTATACAAAACACATCCTGCATGTAATAGGATAGACAAAGGGAACCTGGGAACCTAGTGTTAAGGCCGTTCCTTTCCCCACATTCCGGCGAATTTTAGGCATTACGTGTTGAGTGGCGGAACTCAACGCCGCAATCCTTTTCTAATATATCAAAAATAAACATATCTTTCATATATTGTTATATGATATCATATGACAATATTAAACTTACTAGACTGAAAGAGAAATAACGCGGACATACTCCAGATACAAAATTGTATTGATATAGACTATTGTAGTAGAAATGTAGGAAGCGTAGGAGACGTAAAATACTTTTTGTTATCACTCTCTCAGCTTCACGCTGTATCACGCATATGGCAGGTTGGGCAGAGGGAACTTGGGAACCTAATGTTAAGACTTTTAGTTATATGCCAATATTTATTCTTAACTTCCCGCGTTAAGTAAGCTAAGATAGGGAACCTATTCTAAACCTTAAATAATTGCGTGTTTGCTGGCGGAACTCAACGCCGCGCTTTAATTAATCATCGGAAAGGAAATAAAAGTAATTAATTTCCTTCGTTTAGAATGTAACCGACTATCGCGTTAAGAATTAGGCACTGTACCGTTGCGCCCAAGTGTTTTTCTAGCCTTAATTTTATATATTTTTGCTCACATATGGCAAGGTGACCAAAGTGAACCTGGGAACCTAGTGTAAAGACACTCCGTTCCCCAATATCATGTATGTAATCACAGTAAATATTGAATTGCACCGAGTGGTGATCGAACTTGCAACCGTTTATAGTCCACCCGCTGTACCACTTGGGCAATTTGGCGTAAATTTCAGCCTTTCATTCATCATTATATGAAAAATTATTCAATTACATTAAATTAATTAATTACTCAAAGAAAGCTTTTATTCCTTTCATAGTTTAATTTAAAACGTAAAAAGATGAAGCGAATCCGATGAAACGCCAGTAAATAGATTTAAAATATAAATAAAATTACTTTTAAACACCATCTTGACGTAGTGGCCCAGTGTTTGGAAAATACGACGGGTTTGGGTTCCATTCTCACTCGGGGATGAGTTATTTTTTAAATGTTTTGCTTAGACAAAAGGTTCCCAAGAAAATGCGGCGTTAATTTACGCCGTTTATATACAATACTTCGAAAATTGGTCGGTGCATTGGGTATCGAGCGCTAGGTTTCTCCTGCCTTTCTGTTTCTCACTGTATCATTGCGATATCAGAATAACCAAATCTCAATGCCTCATTTTGGGGATTAAGCTGGGAATAGAATTTACAGCTAATTTCATGTTCTTTGTCTTTGGCTTCACGCTGTATCCCGCACGAGGCAGGGTAGGCATAGGGAACCCGGGAACTTAGTGTCAAGACACTCCGTTCCACTTCCGTTCCCCACTTTCCGCCGATTTTGAGGCAATGTGTGTTGAGTGGCGGTACTAAGCGCGGCGCTTTGCCTTATTACCAAAGCGAAGAAATGAAAACATTAAATATTTAAATTGAAAATATTAAATATTTCATTTTCTCGACTGGGGATCGAACCCAGAACCTGTCGGTTACAGGCAACGCTCGTGCCGCTGCGCCACGACAGGCCCCACGCTGTATCCCGCGACGTGGCAGTGTACACAAAGGGAACCTAGGAACCTATTGTTAAGACACTAGGTTCCGTTCTCCACTTCATGTTATCACAATTAAGTTATATACCTACTATAGTAAAGCACATTTATAATTTATTTGAACCTTGGTTAAAGCAATATTTTGGTGTGTTTGTATCGTAAATTCAATCCTGTTGAATAATTTAACTTGTTAAAGTTTCACTTTCAAGTTTTGAAGTAATTAATGCGAGAGCGATCAATATTTACGTTACTATGACGTTTTATTTGCATAGCAAAAATATTAGGGGAGAATGGGGAGAAGGAGGAGTTGTGGGTACGATGTGAAATTAAAAGAATATATAATTTTTTCATATATAATTTTTTCCGCACACGGCAGATTAGGCGCAGGAAATTTAGGCAGCTAATGTTAATACACTTCCGATCCTCGATTTTTTAACTTCACGCTGTATCCCCGGGAACCTAGTGTCAAGACACTCCGTTCCACTTCCGTTCCCCACTTTTCGCCGATTTTGAGGCATTGCGTGTTGAGTGGCGGAACTCAACGCCGCGCTTTGCCTTATTACCGGAGCGAAGAAATGAAAACATTAAATATTTAAATTGAAAATATTAACTATTTCATTTTCTCGACTGGGGATCGAACCCAGAACCTGTCGGTTACAGGCAACGCTCGTGCCGCTGCGCCACGACGGGCCTCAAATAAAATGAAGAAATGAAATATTTAATAAAGAAAATATTAAATATTTCATTTCGCCGACTTGAATTTGAACCCACAATCTGTCCCGTTAACAGTCATATACTTGTACCACTGTACCTCGACAGACTTTCAAATAAACATAGAAATAAGTAATATCTTTAACATAAGCTATTGTAGTTAGTCTATGGTTGTCAAACTGTAAACATTACCTTATAGTCGGTTCGTCAAAAATAACTGTAAAATAATAGTTTACCAACGCGATTGTCACAACAACAGTAGCGAACATAATCATCCAGTAATATAGAACACTTTGATATACTAAAACAGTGGAAAAAGTGAAGAAACAGTGTAAAATTATCATTTATATTCTAACTTTTTGAGGATAAATGAGTCATTACTGACTGGGACAGTGGCATTCCACTCAAGTGTCATTCAACGTCAACCGCACACGTCAAACACGTTCCA
>DWMZ01004709.1:0-11503 GCA_018249855.1 Eueides tales michaeli
AAGATGCGTCAGCGGCGAAGGAATTCCGAAGCGTGCGTATTTTTCATTAGCGATGGAATATTCTCAAAGAGAAAGGAAAGGCATGCGATAATAATATATTATTATTATATATATAGTTGTGATGATCGAGTCGCTAACAATTTGTGATTTGATCTGAAGCCGAAAATTGGTAGCCATATGAGATTATTATGAGTTCGACGTTACTTGGGTGTTAAGTAGGATTAGATGCTGTTATAGAAAGTGACCGTCCGTGAGAATTTTTAGATTCAAATCCGTTATTTTAGATTTATTTTGATTTATTTTATGAGATGTAGCACAGGATCAGAGGTGTGTGATTGTAAATGTGACAGGTTGTGGATTCGATACTCACTCGAGGATATAAAATATTTTAAATTTAAATATTTAATGTTTTCATTTCCTGTCTCTGGCAACAAGGCGGCGCGGCGTTGATTTCCGACACTCATCATGCAATGCCTCAAATTTGGCGGAAAGTGGGGAACTGAACGGATTATTTTGACATTAGGTTCCCAAGTTGCCTCTGCCTACCCTGTAAAATGCGAGATACAGCGTGAAGCTGAAGAAAAAAAAGTTTTATTTGTTACTGAATAAAAATGTGTCATATGTATGTATTTATACGAGGCGAATCTGTACATTATTATTGCTAGAGTGCGTATTTAATATTTTCGAATATTTCTTTACGAAAATATATATTTAGTGTGTTTTCTTTTATCTCGTTCAGATGATCCGCGGCGTTAAACTCCACCACTTTACACGCAGTACCTCTAGAATAAGGCGAAAAGTGGTAACGAAAGTGAAAGAAAAAAATATGCAGGCAAATTGATCCTAATTTCTGAAGTCGCTTGATCCCCCATCCATGGCTTATTTTAAATTTTGTATTGTATATTCGTAACCAAGCATTTTTTAAATAAAAATATCTTACTTAATTCTGAAAGCTTCGATAAAATATGTAAAGCTCCACGCTGTATACACTTCCTGTCAAAGTCTATTCTTCACTATTTGTCCGAATTAGCGTGTTAATCGTTAAAAACTGAACATCGCATTGTAATCTATAGCTAGGAAATGAAATATTATTTATTCCCCAAAACCAATGCAAATTTAATTTGAAACATTATAAGCTATCTACGATCTACATAATCGTAATTTCATCGATTCGTACATTAAATTCATTCGATACATAACACTTAACTTAGTCACATACGATGTTTCATAACCAAAAGCTACTGGAAATGTCTGTAATTTATGTCCTAATATAGAATGATATAGAACACTTCCATCATAAATCTACGTAAAATATACAAATAATAACGTATTAGGTAAATCCGAAGCAAGCCGAACTCGATACCGATAACGGCCGCTCAGACAGATGGACAATACTGTGAGATATCAGTGTGTAAGGTGACCATAATTTTAGTACATTGGAAGAATTATTATTTACTAAAGATAGAGGGTTAAAGTAGTAGAAATTATCTTCTTCTGTGTTTCTTGAAATATAAACATCTTATTTGACTGTAAACGCAACGGCTGTGGATTTGAGTGAATGAACCAATGGGTTCAATTTCAACCGAGAAAGTGTATTCGGAGAAAAGAAATATTTCCTCGCCCTGGCAAAAGGCAAATCACAGCGTTGAATTCCGTCACTCAGAACACAATGTCTTGAAAATTTATCGTAAATACGCAAAATAGAATGTCTACGTTCCTGCTACCTATTGTAGGGTAGCCGCGTTATATGTGAAAAGCTTAAAAATCTTACTATCATATTTCCTGAGAAGACCATCGTCATGGTCACCCTAACTATAGATCACGACTGACCAACTAACGATAGAGGCAGTGGTTTGTTACCACACAAAGCCACGATTTATCGAGCTGCTCCGTAATTGATAGGGTTTACACCGTAACAGAATGTACAAGTTGATTTTGTACATTTTTCTTGCGTTTGAATGGTGACTTTTAAATAGATAATATCAATTATTTTTCTTTTGATTTTATGAAACAAAATATTTTTCGCATTTTAATGTAGTAAAAAAAACACTGTGTTTCCAACATATGGCGATTTTTTCTCACATTACATGTTAAGTGGCTAAACTCTACGTTGCGATTTTTCGAAATTGTGAACTCCTATAGCGGAAACTAAATCAACAACAATCGTGTTTACAGCTTTGCCGTTTCTCCACGATGACTTCCAAATTAACAATGTTATCTTTATAATAGTATCTTTGATTATTGCGATTGTTACACATTTTAAATAAAACAATTTTATCCGGATCAATCGCGTATAATGGATTTTCAAAAATTTTAGAAACCCGACGTTTCGAACACTTTACAGTAAGTAGTACGTGGTCACGAGTAGACTGAGGTGGCATTCGTCTCTCAGTTGACATTATTATTATATCAAACTACCTAGTAGATTATTATTATGTATCACCTACCTGGTATCAACGACCTGGTAGTTTGATATAATAATAATGTCAACTGAGAGACGAATGCCACCTCAGTCTACCCGTGACAACGTACTACTTACTGTAAAGTATTCGAAACGTCGGGTTTCTAAAAATGTTTATAATCCAATATGCGCAATTAATCCGGCTAAAATTGTTTAATTTAAAATGTGATTTTTAAAATTTTAATAATCCCCGACCCAAAAAATTACAGGAAGTAACATCTTGGCAAAGTGCTTGTAACTCTGAAAATGTTCATCCGATATTCATAAAATAGTTGGGAGCAGCACTTAAAAACGAAAAACGGCCCTCAAATCGGTTAATCCATTTAGAAACTACAATGCCACAGCCAGACAGATAGACAGGTCAAACTTGGGAACCTAGTTTTTTTTCTGCTCCCCAGTTTCCACCGAAATTTTTAATACAAAAATATTTTTTCTATCTAATTCCTGAGATTTGCAAGCAATAAAACAGATATACAAACAAAAATTCTATACACATTAACAACGAGGCGCAAATAAAGATCTAAGTTAAACTGTTATCACGATAATATCCAGAACGATTACCCTTGATTGGGAAGTTATCTTTTGGTGCGCGATGAATTATTCAAGGGGCATTATATGTTGGAATAAGGTACTTGTATATACGCAGTACTGATTACATTCTGTTCTGATGAGAGTATTTACTGATAGACAGTTTCATTTTCATCTTAACATTTTGAATATCATATATGAAACCTGTTCAGAGCAGGCTAGGTTGTGGGTTCGATCTCTTCTCCAAGAAATGATATACATATATATTACTATTTTCATTTCCTCGCTCTGTTAACAAGGTGAAGCGCGGACTTGATTTTCGCCATTCAATACGCAATGCTTCGAAAATTCGCCATTGAGTGGCGCACGGAAGTTCTTTAATGGTAACGGAGTATCTTAACAGTAGATTTCAGGTCTCTCTTGCTTACCCATACACCTATATGAGAAATATCGTGGAAAAAATATTTACGTTTAATTCACAAAAATGAAATTGCTGGCCAAATCTCGTAATCAACTGTAAGCCAGGCCTTATAATTAATTCGCACTTTATATAAAGTAAGTTTATCTACGCTCTTTGTCAATGTAGCGGTGAAGGCTTAAATCGTTCATCGTTTCTTTTTATGAAAGTTTCAGTTTTTCTCGAGTGACGTATATACGTCACTCGAGCGATTTGTGTCTTCCACGCGTAGTTAGATACTGCTTTGTTGTATGTTATAGTGTCATTATATGTTAGTCATATAGCAAATTAATGATTTTCTTGAAAATTACATTATATATTTTATTCAAATTTAAATTCAAAATATTCTTTATTCAAATAGTCTAGTTTTAGCACTTTTCAATCGTCGAATGAAAGCTCTACCATGGCCTCGAAAGGCAGTTCTGCTGAGAAGAGCCGACTTAAAACTCGTAGCGTGACAACCTTTAAGACATTCCGTTGCCTGCTTTTACTGAGTTCTAAAGACATTGCATGTTTAATGGCGGAAGTAAACGCCGCCCTTTGCCTCGACACTAGAACGAAGAAAGAAAGATGTTAGATATTTCAGGTTCTCGATTAGGAATCGCATAACAAGACCAAGTAAATATTTATTTAAATATGTAATATTATTATAGTTATACCTAACTAAATCAAGGATATTATTGATTAAAGACAATATTTTTTATTATCTTTACCCTAAAAATGTCTGATTAAAGGCTAAAATACTACGTTAAAATATCAAAAAGAATAATTACTATTACTAAATATGAATGAATTTAATATTTTTGTTTCGTCGCTCCGGTAACGAAACAAAGGCGCAGAGTTTCTCTATCTGACTCATAAAGCTCCATAATTGAGCCGAAAGTGGGAAAACGGCAGTGTTGTTTTGGGAACGTAGTGTCACACTAGGTACTCAAATTCTCTGTTTCTCTGCCTACCTTCCTATGCTGCCTAGCTTCCTATACAACGAAAAAAAAAGATAAATTTGGTAAAAAAAAACTGAAACTTTCATGAAAAGAAACGATGAACGATTTAAGCCTTCACCGCTACATTGACAAAGAGCGTAGATAAACTTTGGTTACATAAGAAATTAAACTTTTAAGTTGCCTCCGACCAATAAATAAGAGTTATGTACAGACATGCTCTAAATTTAAATAGACTTGGAAACTCATCCTGTGCCAAATGAGGCATAAGCCACCCGGGGAAGTTTTACACAAGTTTTGTTTTGCAAAAGACTAGCTTGGAGTATCGGGGGGGAACGATAAAAGAATTACGTACAGTTGGCTAGCTATGGAGCTCTTTCAAGCAATTTTGTGTAATGGTAATACCTATGTCGAAGTTTTTAATGCCTATCACATATCTGCTACAGTATTAGGAAATTTAATATAGTTGTGGATGCGACTGTGAGTACGTAGGAGTTACGAATAATTAATTTACTCGCTCAAGTGACAAGACAAAACGCGGCGTTAAGTTCCATCAATAAACAAAAAACGTCTTGAAAATAGAACAAAAAAGTCAATTAAACATGGCATATAGCCACATAGGGTACTTTTTTTAATTAAACCTAAATAGATTCATCAATTTAGACACATTTTCTTTGTGTATTTTTAAATGATTATTACCATTATCAAAAAAATAAAAAAAATCACAAAGTAAAAGTGCACTGTTTTATATTGGCTGTTCGTTTTGTTAGTTAGTTAATGAAAATTATTTTTAAATTAGAGATTACAATATTTTTATGGATTTTTATCAACTTTTCAACAAATTTTAAATAGCGAAACGCGAAAGCGAAGAAATGATAATATTAAATATTTCTTTATCGACGCACTTACATCCGCGCGCCACCACATGCACAAAAATAAGTATAAACAAAGTTCAAATTAAAAACACAAACATGATAAGCTCCAACGCAATTCAGTTAAGAACATACACACACACTATACAGTATTTGCTTTCCATTAGATATCTACAATAACACGAAAAGGGCAAATCTAACACGATTGGTATGAACGAAAAATGCTTGGCTAATAGAGCCGGCAGATAGGGCACGGTGCAAAATTGAATACGTCCCCGGCCAATCTCCGCGATAGATGCAATACTGTGGTACAAGACATAAGCTTTACGCTGTATTCACATGGCTGGGTATTTATTTAGCTACTTAAATAAATACCTAATAGTGAACTTGGAAACCTACTGTTAAGGCACTCTGTTCTGCTTCCCACATTCCGCCGATTTCAGGCAGTGTGTGATTAGTGGTGGAGCTCAACACCGCACCTTGCCCTGTTGGTAACAAGTGAAACGAAAACCTGCCGAGAAACGAAAATATTAAATAGAGAGATCTTTCTCTCTGTTTAATAATATATTTTCGATAGAAGAGAGAAGAAACGTATTAAATATTAAACGTATTAAATATTAAATATTTAATGTGCGGATCATTCTTTCGATGAATGTATAGTAAATTAAATATAAAATATACGCACATAGTAGTGTAGGCAGAGGAGAACTTGAGAACCTAAGACATTCATTCCATTTTCCAATTTTTGAGGCATTGCGTGTTTTGTGGTGGACTTTGAAGGAGAATTGGAACCTGTTAGGTCTTGAACGGTTCCCAAGAGAAGCGACTTTAATATCTTTAATTCTTAGTTATTTCTATTTGACCAAGATATTGGTAAGGGGATTGAGATATTTTTACAATTTTTTAACTATTATTCCACACTTAGGAAAGAAAAATACTAAATCTAAAAACGTATAAAAATTTGAATTTGATCCTGCTTCGTTCAAATTTTTATACGTTTTGAAAATTATTTTTTAGGGGGCTGAGAGTCTATTATAACCTCAAAACTATTCTTTATTACAACGCTTATGACTTGGACAATCATAGTATATGTAAACTGTAACAGCGTAGCACGTACTCGAGCAAGATTGTAAATAGAAGTCCGATAATGCACCGAAGGAGTCCGATTGATGCGATATTGGCATGGAAAGTATCTGTCTGTATACGCAATGTCTGTAGGTTCAATTTTTGCTCGATTGATGTTTTTATTAAAAAAAACCGGCTTGGTTTAATTTTTTCATAGATATTACAAAAAAACTTAAAATTTTCAGATTTCTCCTTTTTTTATACGGTTAGCTAAAGTTTTTTTATGCCAAAGTTGATAATTCTACGGGAAATATCCTTAAGGTTTTGATTAAGCGGCAAATTTTGTACAAAATACAGGAAAAACTACGCAGCTACTCGTATATTTCGATTAGCTTGGACCTTGGGCGGTCATATATGTTATTAAGTTTAGCTTAGCATCTTGGCTTAATAGACGGACAGACGAACAATAAAATGATCCTATAAAGGTTCTGTTTTTCATTTGAGGTATGGAACTCTAAAAAGGGCCGTTATCATGCTTCTGAATAATTGGCGGCGTTGAGCTCCGCCGTTCCACATGTAAAATAAAAGGAAGTATCATAACACTAAATTTTCCTAGTGATCCTATTAAAAGAAGAAAATGTGTCTGAGAATAAAAAATATTTTCGTAGGCTTCTAAGATTAGGGAATCAAAAGACTACTTCGATGTTGTTCATCTTTTTTTGATTTTCACGTTGTATTCTGCATGTATTAGGGTAGGCAAAAGGAACTTAGGAACCTTTTTTTAAAACCCTTATTCCGATTAAGGCACCACCGTTCCCTTTCCGCTAATTCTGAGGTATTCAAGCAAAACACATATTATTTCCTAAATAAATTTTATCTAACCCTACCCAGTTTAATCACACAAGAAAGCAGTGTCAGCCAAACTAATTTCAACTGCCTTACAACGACGTTATTTATTCATAACATATTACAAAAACTGTCAGTCAACCTATCCTGAAACTTTACTCTCGCTTGAGGTTTAGAAGTTCCTCTGAAAAGGGACAGATGTTATGTTATATTTTTAGTTTGAAACTATGGAAGTGGTTTTATTTGAGAAAACTTTTTGTTTCATATTTTATTTAGAGACCTGTTGTAGCGCTGACACAAGCGCGTCAGTCACACTCTTATTGCGATAGGTCCAGGTACGATTCCCACTCGAAGGAGTAGAACATATATAATATTTTCATTTCTTCGTTTTAGTAAAGAGTCAAAGCGCGGCGTTAAGTTCTGCCACTCAACACACAATAGCTGCTCAAATTCAGCGGAAAGTGTGGAACGGAAGTGGAGCGGAGTGTCTTAACACTAGGTTCCCAAGTTCCCTCTACCTACCCTGCCATAAACCTTACTTAACTAGGCCATGCCTCACAATAACATGTTAAAATTAATGGAAATGAAGGATCTTGGCAAGGCGTTGCGTGTTCAAACATTACAGTAAGCAATTAAACAAATCCAATTATTAAATACCCGTCGGCGCCACGCATCTCGTAAAGACTGGCGCCGGCTGTTTATGTACGACAGATACTGACGTACCTTTATATTATGTTTGCACTTATGTTTTTCCCAGTGTTTGTCTTCTTTTTTTTATATCTAAAATTTTTTTTAAGAGCTTATTTCGGGTTACGTAATGATTTCTGGTTTTGTACTTAGGATATTTTTTGTCCACTAAACTACCCCAAAAATCTATCGAGTTTTTATTATTTTCTCAAATATTCTTGTATTATACTCATTTAGAAAACATATAAAAATTTTAACGTAGCAGGATTTGGACTCGCCAATAAATTTATATAATTTTCCATAGTATTTTTTTGTTTTCCTAATTTTTTTTCCTAAAGAGTCGTTTATCACTTTAAAATTAATAAAAACATTATTATATTATTGATTCGGCATATTCTCTATATAACTAACCCACGTATCTTTTTTTAGCAAAAAAAATCATGTCATGTCATCAGTCATGTAAACAATTTATATGACAATATAATTTGAGGTCTGTCGTGGCGCAGCAGCACAATCGTGTGACTGTAAGCGACAGGCTGTGAGGATCCCCACTCGAGGAAAAGAAAAATTTAATATTTAATGTTTTCATTTATTCGCTCTGGTAACAAGGCAACGCGCGGCGTTGTGTTCCACGACTGTCATGCCTCATATTCGGCGAAAAGTGAGGAAATGGAAGTGGAACACACTGTCTTAACACTAGGTTCCCAAATTCTGCCACGTCATGTGCGGGCTACAGCGTGAAGCTGAGTTATTTATTTTAAGCTAACATGTGCTAGATTACGGAGTATTACATATCATTCGTACTATTTTTTTTAACTCCACGCTTTATCCTGCTGCGTAAGAGAATCTTTTTTTTTAGCTTCAAGCTGTATCCCGCACGAGGTACGCAGAGGGACTCTGGGAACCTAGTGTTAAGACACTCCGTTCCACTTCCGTTCCCCACTTTTGAGGCAATGCGTGTTGAGTGACGACTCAACGTCGCGCTTTGCCGCGAGTGAAGAAATGAAACAATAAATATTTAAATTGAAAATATTAAATATTTCATTTCCTCGAACCCAGAACCTATCGGTTACAGTCACACGCTTGTGCCATGACAGGCCCCACGAGAAAATAAAAACATTAATTATTTGATTACTTAAGTTAGAACTCAAGCCACCAAATTTCGCGCTTACTGGTCATAATAAATATAAAGAGCAAAGATCGAGGATATAACCACGACATTACCGAACTTAACTCTTAACAGAGGGGTAATAAAACGCGGAACTCAACGCCGCGCTTTGCCTCATTGCGATGAAGAAGAAATTAACTTATTAACTCTTTAGTTTCCACGGAAATCGAACACACAATCCGTGTTCATATTTATCATGATAAAAGGTAAAATAACGAACAAATATCGAACATATTACTGAACTGAATATTGTTACTTTTCTGCCACTCGCAGAATATAAGGAACGTACATGTTTTAATAGGAACAAAGTGTTTTAACAATAGTATCCCAAGTGTAAAGTAACTAATATCGAACATGTTACCATCAAGGCACATCGAGGCACAAGAATTAATCATATATAAGAAAACAAAATAGAAAAGAAACAAAGACACTTTCCTAATTCCAATTTCATCATAGAAATAGATAGATATATTTTGGGGCCATTTTGCCAAACTCGCAAAGTTGGAAATTCCTTTGACACGTGAACGTACCAAACTGACTCAACTTTATTGAGTTCGCTAGTCACATACTCCCCGTAACTTCGTTCCGATAGTTAGGCCTAAATGTATTTGTATGTAGAGGTCTTATAACGAGCGTCAAAAGAATGTGGGTTTGATGCCCAGGTAAATAAATTATTTTCATTTTGTCGTATTGTTAATAAGGGAATAGTGCGGTGTTGAATTTCGCGTATTAACAATCTCTCTTGTTTCCTTCTGTCTACCTATTTTCTTTTTCATTTTCTTTTTATGTAGCTCGGCTTAATTGAAACGATCAATCATGTTCTTTTTTGTACTGAAAATTACTTCTATTTAGCTTAATTGGTACATACTCGTATTTTTATACCGTATTATATACCGTCCTCCGGTTTTTTCTCGCCGCTATGGATATAGTGTAAGTTAAGTTAAGTATTTTTATACTCTCTCTCTCTCTCTCTTTCTCTCTTTCTCTCTTTCTCTCTCTCTCTCTTTCTCTCTCTCTCTTTCTCTCTCTCTCTCTCAGCTTCTCGCTGTATCTTGCACATGACAGGGTATACAGAGGGAACTAGTGATAAGACACTCCGTTCCACTTCCGTTCCCCAATTTCCGCCGAATTTCAATTTTTATATGTTTTCTAAAAACAATGTTTTTCTGTAGTCGAAAAATATTTTAAAAAATTTATTAATAGTTATGTACCATTATATAATACAATTTTAATATAACCATACCAGTATATAATTATATATATTAAAACGGTTTCAGATGGAAATCGGGGAGCAAAGTGTCCTGACACTAGACTTAGCGTAAGCTATATTAGGTATGAGGCGTGAGGCTAAAAAAGTAATTTTAAAATCTGAAATGTGATTCAACACATGCCTATTAATTTATATAAGTATAAGCATTTTTCTTAAATAGAAGATAGGTATATATAAAAAAAAATCAGGACATATTTTCTTTTTCATCTTCACCCAGTATCCCGGTAAGTTAGCGTTAAGACACTCCGTTCCGTTCCCAAATTTCCGCCGAAAGTAAGGCATTGCGTGTTGAGTGCCGGAACTTAACACCGCGCTTTGTCTACCAAAGCAAAATATTGAACATATTAAATATTTCATTTCCCCGAGTGGGGATCGAACCAATAACCAATCCCGATTACAGTCGCAAGCTTGTTATACTGCACCACGACAGGTTCTACTTGTTATATCAATAGCTACATAGATTTTCCTGAAGCCGTCTCAAGGACTAAACCGGCTGTCTCAGAAGCATGGGACTGACACGTATTGTTGTATGTCACAAGTCTATTTATACACTTTTACCTTTTAGCAAGCTAAGTGTGTATGTTAAAGTATATCATACTGGATGGATAGGAGAAAAAAAAAATAATATTAGCAAAATATAAATATGTTATTGCAGCGTTGAGTTACGCTATTCTATAAGCAATGTCTAAAAATTGCAAAGAAAATGACTAACGGAATGTCTTAACACTAAATTTATCTAAATACTCTGCTGCTAAAAAAGTTGAAGCTCGCTTTCTTTTAAGAAAGAGTATATTCACTTCCTTAAACTATTGAATTGTAGGAAATGCACTTAAAACAGTTTTTTATTTTACATCAACTTGAGGTTATTCGTGGCGCAGAGACACAAATGTGTAATGAAAATGAAATATATAATATTTAATTTCTTGTTTTGATAACAAGTAAAAGTGCGGCGTTAAGTTCCGCCATTCAACACGCAATTTTGTATTAATCGGAATGTCGGGAACGGAAGTGTCTTAACGTGAACGAAGTTTTTTTACTAATAGGTTCCCAAGCTCCCTCTGCCTACCATATTCGGAATACAGCATGAAGTTGGGAAAATATAAACACGGTAATATGTGCTCGTTGAATTCAGGTAGGCTTGTAAGTTGCGTTATAAATCGCGGCGAGTGGCCCGCCTAGATAGCTAGGCAGAAATTTTGGCAAAAGCC
>DWMZ01004710.1:0-11503 GCA_018249855.1 Eueides tales michaeli
TAGTTTCTCGAATGAGCGTCAATCAATAAATAGCTAAATTATCATTAAATGATGAACATCAATCACATTCATATTGAAAAACAAACAGGAAATTAAAATGGCATTACCATTATAAATGCTAATATTTGATAATACAATATGTGTGCACACATATAATTTAAGAGTATATTTGAAAAAAATATATTGTTACTTACTAATTGTATGAAAATAGCCAGACTTCGTTCCAATCACTTGACAATCCATGGAACAATTATAATTTTCTCCTATTATAAGAATATCTCTTTTACCAGCTTCGTGATGTTGTATTCTTCATATAAAAAAAGTAAGCAGAGAAAATTTAAAGTTAAGACATTCCGTCCTTCACTAACTGCTCAATTATTTAGACATTTCATTTTGCTTCGCGGAATTTAACACCGCAGCTTGTCTTGTTACCAACGGAAGAAAGTAAAGCCGTCCGAAACGAAACCTTCGTCTACAGAAATATATTAAATATTTTATGTATGTTGGTGATTCAGAAAGGAAAAAGTCAAGTAAAACCCGTAATAATTATTACGATGACGTTTAAATATAGAAAATGATATAAAAAACGTAAGTATAAGTTGATAATAACTGATTATACACATTAGTAGATCAATTAGGAACGTTGCGCCATCAAACTAGATGACGGAAATACCAGATCGTTGAAACACCTATTGTTTACACTTGCCCAGAAAGGGTGTCATAAATTTTATCTCTTTTTTTTGGATTTTTTTAGCTTCACGCTATATCTTGCACTTGACGGGATGAGCAGAGGGAACTTGGGAACCTAATGTCAAGACACTCCGTTCCGTTCCCCACTTGCCACCAAATTTGATCCGTGCATGTTGAATGGCGGATCTCGACGCCGCGCTTCGTCTTGTTACCAGAGCGAAGGAATGAAAACGTGAAATATTTAAATTGAGAATATCAGACAGGCCTCTCTATTTGCCTGTCTGTACATCTCTGTGTGTCTGTTGATGGTTTTTATATTGTAAAATATAGTAATATTGTTCTTAATTTTGATAACAGAGAGATATCAGAGGTCCGAGTGTCGAATACTAGTAGTCTTTGCATACCTCTTTCGCCTCGTCCACCTGTCCATACATACATTTTTTTTTTATGGATAAAACACGGCAAACGAGCGTACGGGTCACTTGATGGTAAGTGATCACCGCCGTCCACGGCCCCGTGTAACACTAAAGGAGCTACAGGAGCGTTGCCAGTCTGTAAGGTGGATGGGCACCAGGAATATCGATATGTATGCATACTTCTCCGGGAATATCTATATGTTTTGTGATATAATCTAAAAAATATTTTTTTAGTATTATTGATTATGCACTTATGTATGTGCTATTTAACGTACTATATTTTTAAAATCGGTGCTAGTTAATATTTTTTTTATAATATATTTATTATAAAGAATTTACTATTGTAAATAGGTACAGATTTTGTTGGAATTAAAATATTAGTTTCTTTCGACTTTCTTTTAAGAAAAACAATTTTGTACGAACAGATATAATTTTTAAATGATATATTTTTATAATTTTTTTATAAGCTATGAATAACATATAAAAATTAGAAACTATTCTATGGTTATATTTTAAGTGTACGGTAATTAAAAAAACACTTCCATTTCTATGAAATTTGTAAAACGGCCAATAGACCGTTCAATATCATATTGAAGGAATTGAAGATTTTCATCTTTCGCGGCAATGGGTGGTGAGTGGAGGAACTCAACGCCGCGCTTTGCCTTATTACCAAAGCGAAGAAATGAAACATTAAATATTTAAATTGAAAATATTAAATATTTCATTTCCTCGACTTGGGATCGAACCCAGAACCTGTCGGTTACAGTCACACGCTTGTGCCGCTGCACCACGACAGGACTCAAAAAGAGCGTGAAATGGAAAATTTTAATTTAATACATTTAAATTTTCCATTTCACGCTCTGTCTTTTACAGCAGAGAACAGAGAGAGATATCGAGAAACTTGTTCCTATTAAGACACTTCTGTTCCCCACTTTCCGCTGAATTAAAAAAAAAAAATACTTATAAATTAGTTTCATGGGTAGTATGAATCAATATAGGATTTATTAATTTTGAGCCGCAATCATTTTTATCTAAACTATCTTCTACCAAAGTCTACTACTAACATCGGCTGCGTGAATTTAAAACGAAAAAAAGGCACACTATTATTAAGATTAACCATCAGAAGTTACAGAATAGCTGGATAGGCAGAGGGATTGAAAACTTAGTGTATTCCATGACACTCAATTACCGCGCGTTGCGTGTTAAGTGTTGGCATGGTATTTAGAGGAAACTTGGGAACCTAGTGTCAAGACACTCCTCTCCGTTTCCCACATTCGGCCGAATTTAACACATTGCGCAATGAGTGATGAACAAAAATTGTATAATATTACTTATCTACAACGAATTATTGCCTATAGCTATTTTTCCATTATTTCCTAAAAATAACCACATATAAAGTACATCTATTACTTATTTTAATATTTTTTTTTTATTTTTTTTTTTTATATATATATATATATATATATATATATATATATATATATATATATATATATATATATATATATATATATACAAGCGTCTTTGTATATGTATGGATGTATATATATGTGCTCGTAATAAATCGCACCAGTCCATGACTAATGTGATCTTATATCGTAAATGCGATCGTTATAATATTAATTAAAGCAAAATTAATGCCAAAAATTATACTGTAAGCATTGCTTATTATATATATACTATGTGATACAAAAGAAAAAAAAATATTTTTAACATACCAAAATACATTGTATAAATTAGTATTTTTTTTGTTTATTATTTTCTAGCTGTTACCCGCGACTTCGTCCGCGTTCACTATTTTGGTCATAGTGACTTACACATAAAAGATAGATATATGCTGTCGCGGACTTTTATTTAGAACTATTTAAGACAAATAATCCTGCAGTAATTATCTTTGTGTAACTCCAACGATTAAAAGTTTTTTTAAAATCGGTTTTCCCATCTTCGAGTAATCTGAGAAGCATGCGTATTAAGAACCTCCTCTTTTTTTACAGTCGGTTAATAAAATGAGATGATAGTCAGATACAGATTGCCAATTGCGTTATTATACGAAAAAACCGCATCAGTACCTTTCAAATTCGAGGGTTGCCCTCGATTTCTCCAGGATTCCATCATCCGATCCTGATCTCCTTACCATGGGACCAATTGTGAAATATACCCTCTCGAACAAAAGAAGAATTTTGAAAATCGGTCCACTCATCTTCGAGTAAACGGGGAACATACATAAAAGAACCTCCTTTTTTATGTCGGTTAAAAATCCCTATAAATTTTAATTTATTATGTTATTCTGATATCGAAGCTATATTACTGCAAAGTTTTATGAAAATCCGTTCAGTAGTTTTTGCGTGAAAAAGTAACAAACCCACACACATCCGTACAAACTTTCGCATTAATAATATTAGTAAGAAAGATAAGATTATATAAACAAAATATAGAGAACTGAATGTTAATAACATATGTTTGTAAGCGATACGGATTTTAAGGTGTAGTAGGATATTATGTATTTCCTCAGAAATTTAAGGTTAAGGTTAAGAGGGTAAGAAGAAGAAGAAGAGAGAGGAAGACATTAAGTGGGAATATACAATAGGAAAAATCCTGTTTTAAATGTGTGGAACTCTTCGTAGGGCAGTGGTAGGTTTGAGTGTAAACGTGATACTTTTAAATTTGATATCCATTCATAGGAACAAAATATTTTCATATGGTGACAAGATAAAGAGCGCCGTTAAAATTCTTAGTTTAATTTCAAAAAGTTGGCGGAAAGTAAGGAATGGAGTGTCTTAACACTCTCCCTTCCTGCTATAGACGCAATACAACGTGAAATTATGTTTTTTCAATATTTTTGTTCCAATACCACTCACTTTGCTTAATAGTCTACTATATAATTATTGTAGCTATACTTGTTTAACTCGTTATAAAAATATATAATTATTATTTAATACTTTTGTTCATCATATATATGAAATATATATGAATACAAAATATATGGACTTATGTACTTTTTATTTTTATTTTAAGTTGAGGCATGACGTTGCGCACGGGCACAAGCGTGTTCACAGCAGGTTGTAGGTTCGATCCCCATTTAAGGAACTGAATAAATAAATTATAATAAATCTGTAACTGATAACTTTCTGTACATGGGAGATATATTACAAAAAATCTTATAAGAAACGTTTAATATTTTAAAAGGGCTCAAAATAATGATCCTTAAAATTATTTCTGTGTTTGCTTGTTCTTCGCGTGTTTTTCAAAATATTATTCACAGGGCAAATGTGTCAAGCAAAAGCTTTACTTAAATTGTAATAACAATATTTAAAAAAAAGAAAAAAATATATTTACACTTGAAGTTAAACTAACTAAAATTGGAATGAGATTCTTTATATATAAATTATAATTAACACATACTTGTTTCATTATCGATAATAATTGATTACGAAATTATAATACTTATCGTTCGTGTAAATGCATTGAGATGTCAAATCTTTATCGTTCGGTGTATAACTGCGCACGCGCACAGTCCATTTGGCGTTGACTCGACGCGCACCAGCCTCTAGGCTGACAACGAAATTATTAAAAATAATAATATATAACGAATAAATTAAATAAAAAAATACTTTTCGATAAAATTCATGTTTATTTATTTTTTTAAAAAGAATAAGTGCTTTATACAGCGTGTTTGATTAATTTTAAATTTATTTATTTTAATAGTGTACGGTGTTTTGGTGTGGAATTAATTCAGAATGAACGGTAAGTCAATTTTTTTCACACTATTTACTTATTTTTACTATACTATATAGTATATAAATTATTTTAAATAATTAAAATATTTAATATTACGTGAGTTTCAAAATGTTACAAGATCTGAATTTAATATTATTTAACAATAAACTAGCTTAAATATTTTTTTCTTCAAATACAATTTTGCAAAAATATTCAATACTCAGCTTAAATAAAAAATGAAAATTATTTTTATTTATATTTGAATAGATTACCTATTCTAGTATTTATTTTTATACATTGTCGGTTTTCATTATTTTTTGTTAGTGTTGTCTATAAATATAAAAGAAAAGTGCAGAGTAAAAAATATTTATCCATTTTTATTGTTCTTTAAAGAAATAATGATATTATGGAATACATAATACATAACTGTAACATTTTACCTAAAAAAAAGAATAGAAAACTGTATTGATATTTGCTACTCAACTTATTGTGATATAAATTAAAAGCGAATTAAAATACATATATACATAATTAACAAAAATACACAATATTCTTTATAAAATCTGACAATAAAATGCTCATGATCAAATACTTAACTAACTTTTTATTTTATTAGTGCGTGAAAAGTCATAAACATGTTAATATAAAAATTATATGACCTTAAAATATATGAGACGTATCGAATTATATGTTATTGTTTACAAAAAAATAACATAATTTGTCATAGTTAAATATTTTGTATAATATTTATACAGCATTATTACTTCTTATGAAAATGCCATGAATATGTAATTTAGGTATAGAAAACCTAGTGATGATGAGTGAGAAAAAGTACTCAGAACTTTTTAAAAGTAAAAGCCCGGCCTAATTTGAAAATCGATGAATTTAAATAAGACTATCGAATGTTCGAGACATTTCAATGTTTATACAAAGCAATGGGTTAGTTAAGTCATGTTTATATTTATTTGGGGGTAGATCAAAAAAAATGTTGTATTTTATATTAGAAAAATATGTTGAAGGACTATAAATATTCGTGATGTTTACAAATGACAAGCGAAACTTTAATCATATATTAATTTAATAAAAGATTTAATAACGAATTCATAATATTTAATATTTATTATTACGTAATATTTTTAACCTCGAAAGAAGAGTTTTATAAGTTTGACCTGCCTGTCTGAGCTAATGTCTCTGGTACTAAATCTATATTTTTTTAATAGAAAACCTAGCTATACTATTTAATTAGCTAGTAGTGTATTTGTAAAGGTTGGACTAATAGTTTAGGAACAACAACAGTACAATGTTACAAGCATCTTATCAAGAAGAGATTGTGAATTTTTTGACCCTCTTTAAAAAACACAATCAAAGAATTTTATTTTAAACTTGTTAATAACATTTACCTGAAGGAAGATCAAGCTTACGACTATCGTCACGATTACACTTCCAAACGTTGAACGACGATGTCAATTAATAAAATTAAATTTTAATATCAAAAGGAAGATCAAGCTTACGACTATCGTCACGATTACACTTCCAAACGTTGAACGACGATGTCAATTAATAAAATTAAATTTTAATATCATCCTTAAACCTAGCTACGAGTATATCATTGATTTGCCTTAGTCATAAAGCAATCAATAAACTCTTTGAAGTACAATATTTTTTGTATTATACTTGGCTAGTGCTAATAAACATATACGAACTTCTGAATAAATTGCTGTATAAAACCATTCATATATATATTTTTTTTAATATACTCAGTAATTTCATGTCTAGCTACACGTTTTTTATCGCTTTGGGAATTTAGTATTATAACAGTTCAGTTCCTTTCCACATTATTTCTAAAATATTTTATTTGCGTACCTAAACGCCACGCACTGTTTACCAGAGCGTTATAAAAAAAAACTACTCAATCGGCTTCACGCTGTATCCCGCACTTCGCAGAGTGGGCAGGGGGAGCTTGGGAACCTTCTGTTAAGACACTCCATAGTAATGAAAATAATTTATCTATACTAATTCTCCTGAGTAGAAATCGAACCTGTAAACATTGTTCACGTGCACTTACGAGTAGGCGCTATGTCACAACAACATATAGTATATTATTACAATGGATATTTCGTAAAATGGAGAATTTCGATAAATTTATAACCTTAAGTGTACGTATAATACTTTATAATATTATAAGCTGCCGTTTATATTTCGTTGTTTTGTAACACTCTGTATAAGTAAATTGTGTATTTTTACGATGCTATTATAAGCGCGCGCTTGAGAAATTACTATACGTGATAGCTGTAAATTCGATTCTTACTCAGTTATTTTTGAGTTAGCAAAAACGTTTCTTTAACAAACTATAGATAAAATTAATAAAAAATACAAGCGTATTATACGTCACAACATTGTTTTTTTTAGCTTCACGCTGTATCGCGAACGAGGCAGGGCAGGTAGAGGGAACCCGGCAACCTAGTGTTAAGACACTCAGTTCCACTTCCGTTCCTTACTTTACGCCGAATTTGAGGCATTGCGTGTTGAGTGGCGGAACTCAACGCCGCAACATTGTTCTGTTTGATTATTTCAATTTAAGAGAGTAAAAAAGAGAGTAAAAGTTTTTATCCTCAGCCGAGTAAGCCGGAAACCTGGGAACCTAGTTTTAAGACACTCTTTTAGACAAATCTAGAAGACTTAAGATGAATTTTCTAGACAAACCTAATGTTTTTGCATCAACGGAAGAGCATACATTATATATATCTCGATATAAGCGCAGCCGAGCGGATGCTAACCGACTTTATTTTCCACAATGCGTCATTTTAATTGTAGGTACATACTCCTAGCAAGTAACAAGAGGTAATAGCTAATTATTAAATGTCTTGTATATTGTTAGAAAATGTGTTATTTATAACTCTGTTTTATACCTTCTAGTTATAGCTGTGTTTTATTTTTTAATTTGAATAGTTCACTGTGAAAATTGAGAACAGCTTTTTCTGTATCCCGCATACAGAATAAGTGGAAGGACTTGTGAGCCTAGTGTTAAAACAGTCCGTACTTAGTAGGAAACTTCCGTTTTCAAAATTCGCCATTTTGTCTCATATTCCAAAAGGGCATCAAGAGCCCTACCCAGTTGGCGTAGCCCTTAACTTTTGTCTGCTTTTATCTTTTTCATTTTATTGTGAAAACAGTTTCTAATATTATCATATATACAAGACATCGCTATGGTGAAATTATCATTATCGATATTGCTAAGTAGTTCATAGCATATAAACATTACCGAAAGTGTAAAGAATCATGTCGGTCATTATAACCGGACATAATTTATTAAAAATCGATCATTATAAGCGACATGTCACTGTAAGGGAAGTCACTATATCCGACTTTTTTATAAAGAATTTTATATAAAAACCAAACTTCATAGTGTAATTACGTCATAATAAACGGTTGGTGTTTTGCTTCGCGATGTAGTACAGGTGTAGGCATGGTAGACAGAGGAAACTTGGGAACATAGTGGTAAAACCCTCCGTATCGTTCTTCACTTTCCGCCAAATTTGAGATACCAAATTTTAGGTGGCCATATAGTAATCCCCTTCTGAAAAACGTAAGTACAAACTTAAGTACTTTGACCTATTCATATTGCGTACTTATTGAATACAATGGTAATGAAGTGATACTAAAGCGTTCATCTACTTAGTATATTTTATGACTTGCAAATTTAGTACGATAGCTGTCATTTTGCACTCTGTATCTGTATATATTGACTCAATAGTTGAGGTTAATCAATATGTGTTGATATAACATGGTGAAGTAGCAATGCTATGAATGTGCGAAATATTATATCTTCCCTTAAGTGCAATGTGCTTTCAGGGCTTTGAATATATCAATTAATTCTGAAGTAACAATTTTAGCTGGTCAGCGCGCAATGCCTTGAGAAATTGTCGGAAATTGGGGAACGAAAGTGCACAAATGTGTGACTGTAAATGCTACAGGTTGTGGGGTCAATCCCCACTCGAGGAAATTAAATATTTAATATCTTTAATTTAAATATTTAATGTTTTCATTACTACGCCTTGGCAGCGAGGCAAATCGCAACGCTGAGTTCCGTCACTTAACACGTAATGCCTCAAATTCGGTGTGAAACTTGGAACCTAATAGAGTATCTTAACATTAGGTTCCCAAATTCCAACTTCAAATTCTGAGATCATCTTCTTTCAACATGCTTCGTTACAACATCAGCTTCTGAGATTCTGCCTACTAAAAAACTACATAAAGTTTAAACTGTGTTTCCTTAGTTTCACGATTTAGCCCTAGCCAGAAAGAAAGATGTGCCAAATAGTCTCAATCTTCTTTCATCTCGTCTGCTGTTATCAATCTGATAATATATTACTTACTTTTGTTCTTCATGTTGAGAGCATGAACAAAACGTCATTCTCTTAACCTGCTTCGACCATGTTTTTTTACAAGGTTTTATTTAATTGCCTTGTTAATACGTAAAATCTTGCAAACTTAATTTGAACCCACCCACCTTCACCCACTTCCAAGGATTCAATTGGGTTAAAATTTGGATTAAAAAAAGGCTATAAAATAAATCTGAAATAAGAAAACACCACAAAATTATTGCTGCTTATTCAAAATGGCTATCGTAATAAAGTGGTAGATTACAAATTTTCGCATGATTCAATATTTTTTCTTGGAATACCCTTTGGTTATTAAATAAATGGATTAATAACCAAACTTAGTTATCAGCCCCTTTTTTGCGGAGTTTCATTACTGTTATTTTCGTTACGTCTATTTGCAAATATTGTCTTTTGCTTTTATTTTAATATATGTTTTGATGAAACTTAGATCTTCTATATTGATCCATAATTTTAGTATATACTATACATGCTATCTCAATTTTATATACACATCATATTTATTTATAAAAATTTAAAATAATCGCCGATCCATAAATTATTTATTTGTTAATACTTTATTGCACACAAAATAAGCAAATATATAGTAAAAAAAGTAAAATATATGTTCAAAAGAAGTATGCAAAGGCGGTCTTATTGCTTCAAGCAATCTCTTACAGACAACTTTGACAAATGAAGGATTCGTTTTAACAAAATAGTGGGAATAACGTTACAATGCAGTTGGAAATATAATATAAACTCTTCTCATAAATTTTATAAGGTGAAGGAAGTGAGGGGCACATTGGATCGCAATCGATGGTAAGAATGCATTCACGCTGGTGTGAACCATTCCACCAGACCAGAGTCTTATTGACTACCCTTACGTAGTAATCAGTAACTGCGAGAAAATATATTATATAGTATATATACAACGCTTAACCACTTTTCTTGAACTAAGTAGGCTAAGCCTCGCGTAAAGACTAGTTCAATATCCATATTTTTTCCAGCTTCAAATTATATCCTGCATAAGGCAGGGTAGGCGGAAAGAACTTGGGAACCTAGTGTTAAGACACTTTGTTCCCATTATGACACTTCCATTTCCCCATTTGCGTCAAAGGCATCGAGGGTTGAGTGGCGTAACTCAACGCCGCGCATTGTCCTATTACTAGCGCGAAGAAAATAAATATTAAATATTTCATTTTTTCGAGTGGGGATTAAAGCGGCATACTGTGGCGTTTACAGTCGCTCGCTTGTGCCTCTATGTCACGATAGGAAGGCCTTAAATATGCATAAGTACATAAAATTGTTTAAATATTTGAGAGGATTTGATACCGGACATTTGGGCTTATGTAACTTAACCTTGCCTTGGATTCCGTTGCGAAAGTGATTGCCAATTTTTTTTTATCGCATCTCAATAGTATTAAATAATCTCAGCTTGTGATTTTTGTTGTCGTTTTAATAAATTAGTTTAACAGGTTTAAAGTAATATTTAATTATAATTGGATATACGTTTAAACTTAGCTCATGATTTTACGGTACTATTTAACTTTTAAATTTTAACCTAGCAGGACTTGAACCCGCGCCTCTTGGAAACGGTTCAAGCGCTCTGACCAACTAAGCCATACGTTCTTATCAAGCTACGTCGAAATTCTTATACGCTTGTTACAACTTACTTATGTTGTAATACAAATATTACACATTGTAAAATATAATGCTATTATAATGTTTAATATTTGTACAATTTTTAAAGTGTTATTCCATACTTATGAAAGTAAAAAAGTAAAAAAAAATATAATTTATACGTAAGTAAGTAAAAAAAAAATATAATATATACGTATAACAATTTGAACGTAGCAGGATTTGAACCCGCACCTTGGTTTTTTTATTACTATTTTTGAAGTTAGTAGTTTATTGATCATTGGTTCAATTCTCAACTCCACTCAGCTCAGCTTCACGCTGTGTCCCGCACATGGCAGGGTAGACATGGAGAACTTGGGTAAATAATATGGGTAACACTCCATTCCCTACCCTAAAAAAATATGTGTACGCTATATTCGGCATACAGTAGGGAAACAAAGGGAACCTAGTGTGACATGTGGTCCTCTATATTCGAGATATTCATTGATTGGTAGCAAAATTGACTGGATTTTGTCCAGTCTACTGGAAACTCAAGACTGATATGTATAATGACAGTATTGTTTTCTTGCTGTAAATAGACATATTAGTATTGTTTTTATGACGGTTAAAATGTATTTTAAACCTTCTTTTTCTTCACATTTCACAATATAATGAAGTATATTA
>DWMZ01004711.1:0-11502 GCA_018249855.1 Eueides tales michaeli
ATATATATATATATATATATATATATATATATATATATATATATATATATATATATATATATATATATATATATATATATATATATATATATATATATATATATATATATATATATACTTTTTTTTGCTTCACGCTATATTCCGCACTTAGCAGGGTAGACAAAGATCATTTGAAAATATTATATATGCCTCTATTGAACCTACCCACCCGCTTATTCCTCTGCCCCACGGCAGGCCTCTAATTTATTAATAACTTTTGATAATAATGTGACTATAGTGTAGTTTTCATCAGCTTCACGCTGTTTGCCACAAATGGCAGGGTAGGCAGAGGGAAATTAGGTATCTAATGTTAAGACACTCCAATCCGTATACCACTTTCCACCGAATTTAAGGCATTGCGTGTTGAGTGGCGGAACTCAACGCCGCGTTTTTGCCTTGTTAGTAGAGCGAAGAATTAAAAATATTATATATTTCATTTGAAAATATTAAAAATTTCATTTGAAAGTATTAGAAATTTCATTTGAAAATATTAAATATTTCATTTAAAAATATTAAACATTTCATTTCCTGAACGACAGGCTGTAGTTGTGGAAAACAACCTGTCGTTTATAGTCACACGCTTGGGCTGCTTAGGTATCAAGCTGTGTTTTATATCGTTTTAAACTAATATTTTTGATCTAGCAGGTCTAGACGCAGAAGATGATACAAATACTACCGAAGACTCAATGGGCTTGTACAAATAATAATGAATATTTTGTAATCGATATCAGCAAATGACGCACGCTTACCACTTAATAAAGGCACCATATAAAATACGTATTTTTATTACATATCGTTTTTGTTAACAAAAACCTTATATTCTTTTTTATCTTTATTTTTTTAGCCTCACGCTGAATCCTGCAGTGTAGTGTAGTTCTCCACACTTCGCCAAATTTACAGTAATGCGTGTTAAGATGCTGAGCTTAACGCCGCGCTTTGTATTTATACCAGAGAGACAAAATGAAACATATTGAATAATTCATTTCCGCGATTAGGGATCTAACCCACGACCCATATCGTTTACAGTCGCACGCTGGTATCCCTTTGCCAGGACAGACCTTAGTGACCACCTATGTATATGTTTTCAAATATCTTAGTAGAATGCTAATAGACCTTTAATTTAGATAAAAATATTCAATTTTTTCATCTATTATATTAATATGACAAACCACGGCGTTGAATTCCGCAACTCAATACGCAATGTCTGGAAATTGGGCGAAAAATGGAAAAATGATATTACAAATAAAAAAAAAAATCTTTAAAATCAAGTTAAAATTTAAAGTCACCATCGCATTGTGTCATACTTCATTTAAGACAATATAAATTCAGACATCGAAATTTCAACTACAAGTTTAAAGTTATTTTAAGGTCATATTAAGTATTTATGTAAAGTTTTAATTTGCGTAATCTGATTTTTTAATTATTTATTTATTCTTTCATACAATGCACATACATTTATTATCATGTAGTTTATTTGAATGAAACGACTAACGTAGTTAATATGGGTATGTAAAGGCAAAAGGTTGTGGATTCGATCCCCACTCGAGGAAATGAAATATTTAATATTTTCATTACCTTGCTCTGAGAGTTGAGTATGGCAACTCAACACGCAAAACTTGCAGAGTTCTGCGGAATGTGGGAACAGAGTGTCTTAATAGGAACGGAGTGTTTCGGCACTCGAGAAAAACAAATATTTAATATTTTCAAATGAAATATTTATTTTTATCATTTCTTCGCTCTGGTAACAAAACAAAGCGCGGCATTGAGTTCCGCCGCTACCGCTCGAATTCAGCGAAAGTGGGGAACAAAAACAATATCTGCCTACCCTGCCATGAGAATGCCATTTTTGTGACAAGTCACTACTTGTCACTACTTGTCACAGAAAAAAGTCACTACTTGTCACAATAAATTTATTCCAACAAACTTTGTCTTCAGTAAAAAAAAACGCAAACTTTGACTAAAATTCACCTAAAAATCTACACATTCTGAACAAATCAAGCAATAAAACGATATCGCAACGTTTTTCCACAGTCACATACAATATTATTATAAGAACGTGACGGTTTTTCGTTGAAAAAATACAATATTTAATGAAAGGAATGGCTTTGATTGTTTTATTCGTGGTTAGCGGTAAGTGTTTTAATAAGGACTCGCGTAACCCGCAGGTTTATTGTGACAGCTTTTTGTTTGAAAGTGGGGCACCATTTTTATATTACATTTTTGGAGCATCATTGAAACGTAGATTCATTAATGAGACAAAGCTAAAAAGTATGACTAAATTGTGAAACAGTTCTATATTGTTATTTTATAATGCTGTGGTGCAATTAGTGGATGTGGCTTGACGCTGTGGTTGTCAGTTTGTGTCTTGTATAGGGAAAATCGTATTATTGTTTCAATTTCAGACATTTATTTTCAATTTAAATATTTAATGTTTCATTTCTTCGCTATGGTAATAAGGCAAAGCGCAGCGTTAAGTTCCGCCGCACAACACGCAATGCCTCAAATTCGGCGAAAAGTGGGGAACGGTAGTGGAGTGTCTTAACACTAGGTTCCCGGGTTCCCTCTGCCTACCCTGCCTTGTGCGGGATACAGCGTGAAGCTAAAAAAAAAAGAAAAAAAGTTCACACTGTATCCTAGATGGCAGAAAAAACAAGGGAATCTAGTGTTAAGGCACTTCCGTTACCCAATTTTTTAATTTGAGGCATGGCGGAAGTACATGTGAGGCATGGAGGAGTAGCGGAATTCAACGCCGCGCTTAGCCTTATTACTAGAGGAAAGAAATGAAAATATTTCATTTCCTTGATTGAAGATCCTACTCACAAACTGTACCGTTTAAAACCGTATGATTGTGCGCCTTCGCCACGATAGCCTACTATGTGTATAGTTAAGTATTTTTTTGCACAAAATTACAAATGTTAATGAATACAAAGCAAAGAAGGAAGTCACTGAAATAGGTCTGTCTTCTCTGACTATCTCAAAATGCAGAAGAATTGTTAAGAAAAATACTTTGAACACTATGATAAATGCCGTCATATCCCCTTACACAGCAGAATTTGCAACCAGAATATTTACACCAACTTTACACAATTCTAAAACAGTACAAAAGTGACAGATAAAATTTCATATATTTTCATTTATAGTTCGCTGCCTCTCAAAAGCTTCCTTAACTAAGGTCAAGGATTTTTTTGTCCTAGAATTATCTTAATATTTACATAAATCAATTAAATACAATTTTTTAAATTAATATTTGTCTTTTTAGCCGATGGTAGCTTCCCGTAGGACTCACATTTCAGACATCTATAAAACTTGACGATTCAAAAGTGCATGTAATGGCTTAGTTAAATCTATACTTTTACTATTTTTAAAGTGTTATTCCACACTTAGGAAAGAAAAATACTAAATTTAAAAACGTATAAAAATTTGAACGAAGCAGGATTTGAACCCGCGCCTCTTGGACGGATTCCAAGAGGCGCGGGTTCAAATTCTGCTTCGTTCAATTTTTTATACGTTTTTAAATTTAGTTTGAATCTATACTTATAATAAATCTGTAAATAATCGCTGGAAATGGGGTTTAGTTAAATTTTTGTCTGATTATCTGTGCATTTGTACGCGTTAATCTCCGAAACCACTAACCAGATTTGTATGCAGTTTTCACTAGTATATTTTAGGAACCATAAACATTTAGTGTTTGTTTTATCTAAATTGGTTGATAAATAAAAAAGTTACAACAACATAAAATATTAAAATCGACAAAATAACTTTAATTTCTTTATTACTTTAGTTGAAATTTTACTTTTTAATATCTTTATATTGTCATAAAATTGATAATATCATTCGAAGCAAAAAAAAATGTATAGGTAATGGCAAGTAGTCGAAGCCGCGGGCACGTTGTTAGTAAATAAAATTTTTAAATTAATTCAGATTTTATATATAAATAAATATATAAAATCTAAATTAAATTAAGACACTCCGTTCCACTTCCGTTCCCCACTTTCCACCGAATTTGAACGGGAGTGGTACGGAGTGTCTTAACAGTAGGTTCCCGGGTTCCCTCTGCCTACCCTGCCTCGTGCGGGATACAGCGTGAAGCTAAATATATAAATTAAATTAAAAATATTATTTACTATATATATAAATAAATAAATAAGAATTAATAAAACAAATTATAATTTAAAATAACCAACTAATGTGTTAATCCGCAAGTTACTTAACAGGATGTACATATAAAATTTTACAATTTAAACCACAAACAGCGTCGTAGTTCCCAAATTTTATGTGCATATTCCTGGATTCTTAACGAATTAAAATGCAAATGTATGACTGTAACTCGTTCAGAACCCCAAATCGCTAATACTGTTGCAACAGTAACTGAATTTGAAAAGGCGATTTGCGTTTCATTCTGCACGACTATTCAGAATTTGTGGGAAATTACGGTACTCAGTTATAAAAGAGCGTCTTTTTTATTATTTTTACTTTTTGAGAAGTTTATTTGTGTATAATATATATAAAAATATTATACCTTACCAGTATAAACCAGTAGTATGATATGTTAAAAATGAAACGTGAAATTATAATTATAATTACGACTTTTTAAAACTTGCGGCGTGCGGCGTTGAATTCCGCCTTTAGCACGCAATATCTCAAATTCGGTGGACGGTGGGGAACGATAATATCTTAATGGAAACAGAGTGTCTTATCACTAGGTTCCCAACATCTGCCTAACCTTCCATGTGTAAAGCTAAAAACTGGAAAAACTATAATAATTGCTTTAAAAATACTGCCCCAAAATTTATAAGCATATAAATCATTATTAGGCAATTTATATAGCTTGACAAATATATATACGAAATTGAGGAACACTTAATATAATTCGCAAATAAATTAACTGACAAACTATATATTTATGTAAATGGTTTACAAGTCTTGGCCTGTCGTGGCGAATTTGTATTATAAGTGGGGACTGAGTACCTTAACACAAGGTTCCCAAGTTCCCTCTGCGGCCATGATATGAGCGGGATACAGCGTGAAGTTTATAATACTAAAAAAGTAGAATTATTGTATGCAATATGTATACACGAATGTATGAATGCAAAACAATGTATAGATTTTCCCTATTGTTTTTTATAGGCTGTATCCCGCACGTGGTAGGGTAGGGAAAAGGAACTTGGGAACCTAGGGTTGAGACCTTAGGTACCGTCCTCTACTTTCCACTGAATTTGAGGCATTGCGTGTTAACTGGCGAAACTCAACGCCACACTTTCCCTTTTACTAGAGCGAAGAATAAAAAAATAATTAAACATTTTACTTTAATATTTTTTCTATATATTTAATATGTATATACCTAATTACCAATACAGATTTTAAAATATCACACGGCATGGAACAAAGGTTCACACCTATATCTTTAAAACAAGCTGATGATGATAGCCTAGTGTTCATAGAAGATGTAAAAAACGTGGCTGGGTTTGGAGATGCCCAGCACAGAGGTCGGCAGTGGTATGACTACGAATCTGAATCTGATGATGAGAGTGGCATCGATTTGAAGAGCAGTTCTGAAGATATGAGGTGATAAGAGTTTTAACTGATAACTTCATAAGAAAACTGTGTAACTGTAACTTGACCACACAGCCTATCGGATTGTGGGTTCGATCCCCACCAGAGAAAATGAAATATTTAATATTTTCAATTTAAATATTGTATGTTTTCATTTCGCTCTGGTAACAAGGCAAAGCACGGCGTTGAGTTCCGCTACCTGACACGCAATGCCTCAAATTCAATACATACATACATTAGATTTCAATATTATTATATAAATTTATTATCAAAGATAATTTAACATTCTTAAATATATATAAATATAAGAAAAATATTTTGATATGTACATAAATTCAATAAATAATTTAGATGTTTCCCCTGGCTAGGAAAAGGGAATCTGGGAACCTAATGTTAAGATACTTCCCCATTTAATATTACATAAATTACATTATATAATGTTTTATAGTTCTCCATCAGCTGAAACCAGTATATCTTCAAGTAGATCATCTGAAGCGTCTTCTATAGAGACCGATGAGAAAAGACAAGCGTGAGTATACAAATATTTAAAAAAAATGTTTTATTAAATTTGTTATAAATTAATATCGCAAATACATTTAAAATTTTAAATTTTCTCACATAACTATACATTTAATATTTAAATATTGAAGAAAAAATATTAAGTAACCAAAATATTTAGGTTTAGTCATGCAAGTGAGGTCTGTCGTGGCGCAGCGGCACAAGCGTGTTGCTGTAACCGATAGGTTTTGGGTTCGGTCCCCAGTCGAGGAAATGAAATATTTAATATTTTCAATTTAAATATTTAATGTTTCATTTCTTCGCTCTGGTAATAAGGCAAAGCGCGGCGTTGAGTTCCGCCACTCAACATGCAATGCCTCAAATTCGGCGAAAAGTGGGGAACTTTCCCACTGTGTGAGCGGACGTTCCCGGGTGTCCTCTGCCTACCCTGCCTTGTGCGGGATACAGCGTGAAGATAAAAAAAAATCACGCAAATCGACTGTAAACGCGAGAGTTGTGAGTTCAATTCCCACATGGGTAAATAAATTATTTTTATTTCCCCGCTCTGGTAACTAGACGAAACGCGGCGTTGAGCTCCGTCACTTGACATGTCTCAAAAATTAAGTATTAATTAGGGAACGACGTCTTAAAATAGGTTCCCTCTGCCTATGTTACACGCGTGAACCTAAAAAAGGAACATAAGTTATCAGAACAAACTAATATTCATAGTACTTATCTACATTATATTTAAACACTATTCAGTGTACTCATAAATACTTTTCTCTTGAGTAGAAATGCATTGAGTGCTTGAACATTTTTCTTGTCAGTTTTCTGCACTGCCTTAAATAGCCTTTATTCATTATTATGTATTTTAGCGTAAAAGAAGTCGTTGGAATATTTTATTCTTGCATAATTCATACAACACTGAACGTTTTTCATTCATCAGTAGCTAGATAATTATGAAAGGACTTTTTTTCTTGTTTTTTTTCAGCTTCACGCTGTATCCCGCATATGGCAGGGTAGACAAGGGTAACTTAGGATCGTAGTGTTAAGACACTCCGAGACAAATTTGAGGTATTGCGTGTTGAGTGGCGGAACTCAACATCATAACAGGACTTCTACAATAAAATTGTTTATAATAAACGGAAGAAAAAGATGTAATGTAAAAATATTTGCATAGGTATTATGCATGGAATACCATGCAAGGAATTGAATCCACTACCCACTTTAGTCATATAATATCACAATGCCCCACGACATCTCCAGAAACAAATCAATCAAATGTTAAATTAAATTGATTCATTCATTCGGTAGACCAAAAACCAAAAACAGACAAGTTAAACTTATACCACTCTTTTTTTTTTAAATAATATGTATTGATAGAAATAATCTACAAAATATTGTATAATGTAAAATATAGTTAAATATTTATTGTATAAAAATAAAAAAAAATGCTTCATACAGGACGAAAACTTATCGAACCTGCACTCCATGTCCACACGATATGATGAAAAAATACAAAAATTTCGGCATAAAGTGGATATGCGGCGGATATCAAAGGGCACGTCGATCTTTCAAAAGCGAATGTATGATGAGATACAGAAACTGTCAGGATGGCACCAGTACGTTGTGTGTTTTTATTTTTTTATTATTTATTTCACTCTCTTTTTCGCATAAAGCTGGGGACAAATAGGGAACTTAGTGTTAGACACTCCGTTTTCCACTTTCCGACATTGTTTGTTGAGTGGTGAAAGGAAAGATAAAAAAATCAGGTTTCATTGGGGAATCGAACTAGAAACCGTTGCGTTTATAATCAGTTCCACTTCGTTATCATATCTTTTAAGCCTTTTTTTTTTAATTTCATAGAGCTTTTTTAAGTATTTTTTTCGAATATCTACTTAGTATGTATTTACAAAGAAAAATGTCGTTAGCATTATATTTTCTTCACAATGTAAAATTGTAAGAGATAAATGAAAATGGAGAATAATTTATAAAAAGCACTTTTACACGGAATTTTCGATATATCTTTTTGTCCCATCTTTAAAAAAGATAGAGGCCAGGGGCACAAGCGCGCCGGAAGCTGTGATTGTAAACGCGACAGGTTATGGTTTTCAAACCTACGTGGAGAATTGAAATATTTCATATTTTCATTTCATTGCTTTGGTAACGAGGCATAACGCGGCGTTAAATTCCGCTACTAAATACGCACAAGCTGTAGAGCGGTGGTGGTCCTAATGGAAGCAGAGTATTTTAACACTAGCAGAATTCCCTTTGCTTACCTTGCTATGCGGTGGACTGTAACTAATTTAACTTAGTTTGATTTAGGAAAAAAAATATTCCAATAAACTTTTCTCTGAGCAGGGATCGAACCGACAACCATCACATCGAACGCCACTACGCCATGATGGATTTTAACTTTAAGCTTCACGTCTTTGTTGTATATGAATATTAATTTATTAATAAAAAAATGACTAATGTATTCCCAGACACCAGCTGTTCTAAGCTTTCATATGAATTTCGGCTCCCAAAAGATTATATTTCTTAAATTTGTTAAAGATATTTTACTCTTGTAAAGTTAAAATTATAAACATTGACTGATTTAAGTATGTACATAGTGTCTGATGAGAATGAGTGACATTCTCCGTTTTTTCAATTTCTCTGTATCCCGTTCATGGCAGGGTAGGCAGAGGGATATTGGGAGCCTAGTGTCAAAACACTCCACTCCGTTGCTCACTTTCCGCCAAATATATAGCATTGAGTGTTGAGCAGTGGAGTTCAACTCTGAATAAAATATCTTCGCTCTGGTAGCAATGCAAAGTGCAACGTTGAATCCGGTCACTCAAAATGCCTTAAAATTTCTATAGAAAAGGAATCAAAAGGGTCCCAGGTTCCGAGGTTCCCTAAAGTTAAAAAAAAAATAATCTAGTCTAATCTCATCACGTTAAACCCCCCCCATAATCCATCTAAACTGCAATACCTCCAATATTAACATAGCTCGCATACTAATATCAATTTTTCATTCCTCATTCTATAGTTCAGGTCAGAGCTTCCCAGCTTATTACCACAGTGTAATTGTGCGAATAGCAAGTATATTTCTATTCACAATTGTTGGTTTTTTTCCAATTTCAGTGTTCGTGAAGCTGTACGATAATCGCTGCAAAAACAGTACAGAGCACGGAAGACATTGGTTTTATATATATAATGTATGAAAATATGTTGTGTGTTTTATTTAAAAATTATAGTTGCGTGAATTCAAAGTGTTTTAGCAGCTTTTGAATTAATTTCAAGATTCCTTCTATATTTGTACTTCTTTACATTTTCTACGTTTTTTCTCCGCCACTTTTTTTTTCAGTTTCCCGCATATTGCAAGGTAGGTAGGGGGAACTTGGGTGCCTAGTGTTACCATTACTACAAATTAATTTATGACTATCGAATGCAATTACACACTATTATAGATAATATGTTAATATTTCTAACAAAAATAATTAAATATTGCAATTTATTTACTAATCTAGAATACATATTAAAATTTGAACGTAGCGGGATTCGAACGCGACTCTCTTGGAAACCGTCCAAGCGGTCTGGCCAACTAAGCCATTGGGTTCTCATCGAGCTACGTCTCTCTGTAGGGAGATTTTTACTAATTTCCGCTACCCAAAGACAATTTCTTAGAACAATCAAGAGAGAATGCCAATTTTATATATTATATTTGTTTTTCTAAATTAATATTTCACGATCCTAAGTGTGCAATAAAAATACAATTAATTAGAAGTAATTAACGAATTTAAATAAATTTAGTTTATGTGAAAATATTTGTAATTGGGGCAAAATTTTGGTTTCACATTAATAATATGCAAACACCGCAACGCTATTCTCATGTGTTTCACAAAATATCAAATTATAATACGTAGAGCGCATAATTGATCACCGTACTGTATATCATTTATTTGTTTTATTCTATTCTAGAGACCTGTTGTGGCGCAGCGGCACTAGCGTGTGACTGTGACCGACAGGTTGTGGGTTCGATCACCACTCGAAGAAATGAGATACTTAATATTTTCAATTTAAATATATAATATTTTCATTTTTTCGCTCCGATAACAAGGCAAAACGCGGTGTTGAGTTCCGCCACTCAACACGCAATGCCTTAAATTCGGCGGAAAGTGAGGAGCGGAAGTGAAACGGAGTGTCTTAACAATAGGTTCCCAAGTTCCCTCTGCCTACCCTGCCATGTGCGGGATACAGCATGAAGCTGAGTCTATTCTAGTCTATACTAATTACTGCCAGATTGTTTTACGAAAAAAACATTTTTTTCGTTTCATATAGGGATTTCAGGCAATTCTTTCTTGGTACTCTACTGTACATATCACATTTCAGCGTTATACATTGCAAAATACCGGCGGCTGCCAGATATGTCTTTATCTATATAGAAATGTGTAACTAATAGCTGTATTTTCATAAAGCCTTATGTGAAATAATATCAATAATATAATATAAAAATAACATTAATTTGTAAAATTGATGTCTGTTTATTTGTGTGTTTGTTCGCACTCAACAGAAACGGCTTTACCAATTTAAATACAATTTTCACTACTGTATATCCTTGATTGTCCTAAAAAAACGCATTTTTCTGTCATAAACCTTTACTAAAATAGCCTAGAATAGAAATATAAAATTAAGCCATATTTTACAGTACTTTATTATTAGTAAATTAGCTGTGACAAACGAACGGAATGACACACGAGACTCCTTTAAATATTCAGATATATAACACAAGGCAATAAAAGCCAAAATTCTTTCCGTATACAATGAAAAAATTGAAATTAACTAAACCTTTATACTGATTGTTGAAACAAAATGTTCTATACGTTTTATACTTGACCAAATCAACCCGCATCTACTTTGTTACATCACATTCAGTAGCTACTTCTATTTAGCGTTAGTTATTTTAGTTAACAATATATAAATTGAATTCATGAGCTTTACATAAATATTTTTTTTAGCTTCACGCTGTATCCTGCACGAGGCAGGGTAGCCAGAGGTAACCCAGGAACGTAGTGTTAAGACACTCCGATCCACTTCCGTTCCCCACTTTCCGCCGAATTTGAGGCATTGCGTGTTGAGTGGTGGATCTCAACGCCGCGCTTTGCTTATATGGTTGCTTTACATAGATGGTCATTATAAATCAATTAAACTATAATATTAGAGACGTGTCGCGGCGCAGGGGTGGGTTCGATCCGAAGTCGCAATATATATATATATATATATATATATATATATATATATATATATATATATATATATATATATATATATATATATATATATATATATATATATATATATATATATATATATATAGATATATATATATATATATATATATACGTAACAATAAAAGAATCAAATATC
>DWMZ01004712.1:0-11502 GCA_018249855.1 Eueides tales michaeli
AATAAAATGATTGGGGCCTTTAAATTTTGTGATTGGGCTTTTGTATGGCATTCGTGGGTTTTGCCAATGTTTCAAATTGGTTTTGCTATATTAGTTTTGTATGCCAGTCGTGGTGGGAGGGTATAGGCGTGAGATTGTGGGCTCAATATCTACTCAACGAAGTGATATTTAATATTTTATTTCTTTGCTCTGGTAATGAGGCAAAACGCACAGTGCAATTTCGTCACTCGATACACAGTGTCTCCAGAATTCAGTGAAGTAAGGAGAGGAAGTGTTTGTGGTGAAGCGGTGTCTTAGCACTACGTTTCAAGGGTTTCAGTCCTAAAAAAAGATTGAGGCCTGTCGTGGCGCAGCGGCAACCGACCGGTTCTAGGTTCGATCCCCAGTCTAGGAAATGAAATATTTTCAATTTAAATATTTATTGTTTCATTTCTTCGCTCTGGTAATAAGGCAAAGCGCGGCGTTGAGTTTCGCCACTCAACATGCCTCAAAATCGGCGGAAAGTGGGGAACGGAAGTAGAACGGAGTGTCCTAACACTAGGTTCCCGGATTCCGTCTGCCTACCCTGCCTTGTGCGGGATACAGCGTGAAGCTATAAAAAAAAACTAAAAAAAAAAGATAAGTATATCACATTTAATCTGATAGACATCGAAGAATGTGACTCAGTAGACTGTAAACACGATGGTTTTTTTTTTATTTAAAGATACAGTACAGGGTTGAGTTCTACTAATTAACATTTAATGTCTTGAAAATTGTGCGAAAAGAAGTGACTTAACAAGGTTCCCTCTGCCTTCCCAGCTATTTTATGATATAAAATGTATACCTATACTCCATTTAATACATCCTCACTCAAATATAAATAGTGTTTATTATTGAAACACACTATGCTCTCGCTGAGTGACAGCCAGTTTGGGTATTTATGCAAGATACGCTGCACATTTTCAGTACATTTAATTTTCCATCATCAACGCGAGTTTAAATTTAAACACCTGGCCTTATTCATTCGTCAGTTCGTTTATCTCATCTTAGAATGATAGAGATGCTGCATTATTCATATAGATTTGAAAAATTTATGAGCGTGTATGCGTTTTGGTGTAAATAATAATAATTATTGATCAATATACATATATATTTTATAGTATTCTCGTGAGTTAGATCAAATTCTAAGGACTGTCGTGACGCAGAGGCACAAGCGTGTGAATGTAATCGAGAGGTTGTCGGTTCGTTTTCCGCTCAAAGAAATATTTTATATTTTCAAATGAAATATTTAATTATCTCTCCACTCTGCTTCTAGTTATATAGAGATATGCAATATTTTGAAATAAAATAGATTTTTAGCCTCCTTTTTTATCCATAGCGACGCAGTGAAAGTCTCTGCATATCTCCTTCGCCTCGTACATCGTCATCTACTTTTTCATACTAGTTTTACATGAGCTTGCATTTTTTATGACCGTCCGATACTGTATTTACTCCCATTGCCACTTAATTTTGCTTCATAAATATATATCAGTATATATTTTTTAACACATTATTTCGGTATATTGTACAAACATACAAACAATTCATCTATGACGTATGAATATATATATATATATATATATATATATATATATATATATATATATATATGTATATTTAGAACAGCATTAAACAAGATTTCTGTCAAAAAACAAAATATAAAATGCTTTATTCTTAATAACAGGGCCGCAGTGGGTGGAGGACACAATAAATACAACGGAGACGACGAAACGTCAGTATTTTTATAACTTTTTCAAATTTATTTAAACACTCTTAATCAGAGACTAATGGGCGATAAAATGTGAGAAATGAACGTGAGGAATTATTACTTCGCTAGAATTAGACCGCGGGATGTTTCTAATGTTGTGTCATTGTTAACATACTTGTTAAGTTGCAATATTTAATGTTTTCATTCTACGCTCTGGTAAAAAGGTACAGCGTGGTGTTGAGCTCCGCCACTTATCACGCAATGTCTTAAAATCGGAAGAGAGGCAGGAGAATGGAACGGAGTGTTTTAACACTAGGTTCCCAAGATCCCTCTGTTTACCCAGCTATTTGCGGGATACAGCGTAAAGCTGAGTGAGTGAGTTTTACGTCATGGCATAGAGGCGTAAGCGTGTTACTGTAAACTCGGTTAGGGATTCAATTTACACCCGAAGGAGTGAAATATTTAATATCTTTTATTTCCTTTAGAATTTTGGTTAAATACTTTCCTATTAACAGAAGTGTTTGAAAGGGAACAGGGTTCCCCCTGCTTGTTTCTTCTGCCCTTCTTTGTGCGGGATACACCGTGAAGCTAAAAAAGTACTTGTTTAATAGGGTCATAGTGTACTGAAGTGAAAACGCAATAATTTTGGGGCTTACTTATTGTTTTCATTATCATTTTCTGAGACAATCCGCAGCGTTACCTTCTGCCACGTTGTATACAATATATTCTATAGGCTAACTAAATTAAAAAATATATGGACTATGAATATATGCATTTTTAACGCATACACACTCTTCATATACTTAATTTAATATTTATAAATTCAGTTAAAGAAGTTGATTTAAAATAGCCATTTCGACAAAACTATTAACGTGACACAATTATGATGGAAGCCATTTGCATACAAATGATATCTAATATAAGGCGTCGACCAGGTTACTTATGACTTACGAAAAAAATATATTATAATATATATATTTTATGAAAATTAAAACGTTTTGAATACATTAAAGTATGTATATAACTGGATCGAGTTGGATTTGAAGTTGTTATAAGAAAAAATGGAGTGTCTTAACACTAGGTTCCCAGGTTCCCTCTGCCTACGCTGTCATGTGCGGGATACGGCGTGAAAGTGAGTGATTGAGCAATCGTTTCAGCTATATTAACTTATGAGCATATTTCGGAAAAGTGATAGATAAATATTTCTTATTGAATTTTTTCAGGTTCCCGCTGTTTCTATTTGTGCATATGAATATAGCAGGGTAGGCAGAGGGAAACGAGCATTAAATTCCATTGCTCGTTCCAATAATAAGACAAAACGCGGCGTTGATTCTCGTAACTCAATGCGCAATGTCTCGAAAATTCTCGGTTGTTGGGGAACGGAATGTCTTAATGTTATGTTTCCTTATCCACATTGCTGTACAGAGGAGAGTTAGCTGCAGATATAAGAGAAAAGTTATATGTACTCTAAAGAGACGCAAAAGAAAAAAAGAGTTTCTACCGTCTGATCCTCCCAAAAAAATGTTTTTTTAGGTGTACGATATATCTCACACGTAGCAGAATATGCAGAGGGAACCTGAGGAACTAGTTATAAGACTACGTTCCTATTAACACACTTTCGTCCCCTAATTTTTGCTTAATTCTAGAGGCATTGATTAATGAAAATATTATAAACATATAATTTCCTCTGTGAGAATCGACCCATGACGCATTTACATCATCATACATATGCCCCTGTGCCATGACAGGCCTTAATAAGCAATTTAACTAAAATATTTAATGTTTCATTACTTCGCTCTGGTAATAAGGCAAAGCGCGGCGTTGAGTTCCGCCACTCAACACGCGAAACCTCAAATTCGTTGGAAAATGAGGAACGGAAGTGGAACGGAGTGTTTTAACACTAGGTTCCCGGGTTCCCTCTGCCTACCCTGCCTTGTGCGGAATATAGCGTGAAGCTAAAAAAAAATTAAAACTTAAAAACCCAGAAGAAAATCATCTAAATAGCTCATAACTGAGACACTGACTGATGAGCGGTTGGCGCGTAGGCGATATTATATAGACTTGCGAAACAAGACCTGTAGTATTCGTCATATCGCGACATCTTTATGACTGGTGACCGTTTCATAATTTTATAGCGTCCGCGTTTAGGAGATACGGTTGAAATGTGATAGATTAATGTTACTTTTGGTCTACTTTTAACATATTTGTTGGTGTTTTTCTTATTTTTTTACGCGACTTGCTTAGATCTTGATGGTTGATGGCTCTCTAATCGAGGAAATTTAATATTATTATTTCGTCTCTCTGGTAATAAGGCATAGCGCAGCTGAATACTGTCTCTCAACACATAGAGTCTCAAATTTGGCGGAAATAGACGAAAGCTGGGAACGAATCGTGGATCCTGGGAACCTAATGTTAAGACAATGCATTATCCTTTCTCCGTTGGATTGAGCCATTGCGCGTTGAGTGTGTGAACTTATTGGGTTTAAAGTCACGCAAGTTCCCCCATGTGCCCCCGTACTGATTGAAGATATATATATATATATATATATATATATATATATATATATATATATATATATATATATATATATATATATATATATATATATATATATATATATATATATATATATATATATTTTAATTACCTGTTTTAGACAAAGCAGCTTTTAATCTCTAGTACTTGGAAATTCTAAAACATATGAGAGACAAGATTAGCTCTTCTCTCTATTTTGCATATATAACAGAGTAGGCAGAGGGCCCACTCTGCTTGAGACATTGTGTATTGAGTGAAACTAAACGCCGTGCAGTTTCTTCTTCACACACTTCTAGTAGACCAGAGAAAAGAAATAAAAATACAACATTCCCTCTTCTGAGAATTGAATCCACGACCACTGCGCTTACGTTCATAGTATACGTATATTCTTCTCACTTAAAAACTTATATGAAAGTAGGCAGTATATATAAAGTTTGGTTATATTTAAAATCTCAATAGTCTCACGGGTAAAGTATTACAAACCTATCGTGCAAAGTTTACATAGAAGGAAGTTCGTTTTGTCCGTAGACTCTTAAGCGGTCTATCGAGTCATATTACATGCAGTTTATTGTGGTATTAGCAAAAGTTGGGAACTCAATTTGTACTATCTTTTAAGTGTTTTTTTTTTTATTATTTTCAGTATGTTTTATAGCAGGGAACCTTAGGGATGAGATTAGGGGTTGTTTTTTTTAGGAGTAGTGTTTTGTCACTTGTCTTTTTTTCACTCTCCGGATTTCCGTTTTCTAGCAATTTTAACTTAGGAAAGACAAATATTTATTTGAATGACAAATATTTATTTGGAAGAATTTGAACGTAGTGGAGATTTGAAAATCCCCGCTACGTTACAATTTTTATATATATGTTTTCTAAATAAGTATTTCTAGTTTAACATGTCGTTTGTTTGAGTCACAAGCACTCATACATTTTTATACTATTTGAAGATGTAAAAAATAATACATGTTTTTTTTTTAGTTTCACTTCGTTCCCCACTTTCCGCCAACTTGAGGCATTACATGTTGAGTGGCGGAACCCAACGCCGTTTCCCTTATTACCAGAGCGAAGAAATGAAACATTAAATATTTAAATTGAAAATATTCAATATTTCATTTCCTCGACTGGGGATCGAACCCAAGAACCTGTCGGTTAGAGCCACGCTTGTGCCGCTGCGCCACGACAGGCCACAAAAACAATACGTGACAAACAATGTATAATCTATCTTAATTTTATTTCATTTAGTGAAAATAGAAATTAATTATGCAAATTTGAAAAATCTTACCTAACCTTGATACACATACTTACAGTTTTTTGAAAACTTTTTTATTCTCCTGAGAATTTGTTTTATAGGTCGTTAGTCATTTTACAGACAGTTGATATTTCAGATACCGTAACCTAACGCCATTTTACTTATTTAATCCTATTATTTCTCACAGAACAGCAAAGACAAACCTGGGAGCCTAGTGTTAAGACACTCTGTTCCTATCAAATAATTTCCGTTAATCCCCGCCTCTCCTTAGCCTTATTCTGGAGTATTGCGTGTTGATAGGCGAAACTTAACGCCGCGAAAAATCCAAACCGCATCCCAAATACCCAGAATTCTCCAACCATTTTAAACATAATAACCCAATTGTTTCTTTATAAATTTCAAGTTACAACGTATGTAGGCGTGTGAAAACATATACAGCGTGTTGTATACAAAAGTAACTGGCAAATGACCATATATTGAGATTGACTCACTTGTCGAGTTGATATTTAATATTCTTGTTCCACTGACGGATTTATATTTTTATGGTGTTAAGTCTGTTATCCATTTAACACGCAATTTCCTAAATTTGACGAGAAAATAGAGAACATATAGAGTTTAGACACTAGTTTTCCTCTATCTCTCTTGCTGTATGCGGAATATAGCGTGACACTATAAGAGTAAAGTGAAATAATAACTGCGTCTAGTTAACTTTAACGTAATGGTGAATTTTATCACTACCAGAGAGAGAAAATGAGAATAAGTTTCTTCTCTTAATAAGAATCGAATCCACAACCGAACTAATTGTGTGTATAAAACATAATTCCACTGCGCCATAGTATGACCATTGATTAATTTTACCGTATTGGTTAGAAACCATGTCAATCCTTTCTCAGAGACCGCTAGAAGCCTTAAATAACTGTGTGATTTCATCGTACCTTAAAATTTTGTAAGGTAGAGATGACTCATTTAGATTTATTGTTAAGAGAAAGCGTTTTGTTTTTATAACTTAACTCTGTATCCCATATATTGTAGGGTAGGTGGTGGGAACCTGGGAACCTGCTGAGACTCGCTGTTCTCCACTTTTTGCCGAATTCATGATTAACTGTTGAGCAGCGAAACGTGTCTTAATTGGAGCGGAGTGTCTTAACACTAGGTTTCCACGTTTTCTCTGCTTACTCTGCTATGTGGAATAGAAAAATATAAATTGGAATAAAAACGAATCTAACTAACACATACAACACAAAACAAAAAAAAAAAACACTAGCTACTCTATCACAGAAAGAAATCAAAAGCGTGTGAAGTGTCGAACTTCGATTCGTTTAAAAATGTAATGACGTTAAAGCGCAGTACTGAGGTTTATTTGAGAGAAAAAATATAACACTGCACTGTGCTACCAAGTACCAAGTCTGCATTAGTTGCGTAACGACTACGACGTGATGTCGATACGATCTTTTGTTCCTCTGGCATTTTTTTTTCAGCTTCACGCTGTGTTCAACATATGGCAGGGTAGGCAGAGGAAACCTAGTGTTATGACACTCCGTTCCGTTGCCCACTTTATGCCGATTTGCAGGGATTGCTTGTTAAGTGCCAGAAGTCAACGTCGCGCTTTGTCTTGTTACCAAGGCGGAGAAATGAAAATGGCGACCGAACACTACCTGACGCTGAGTTCCGCCTCACAAGACAATAACTCGGGAATTCAGCAAAAAAGACACTAGGCTTTTCTAACCCAGCCTAAGCTAAAAATATGAAACTAAAATTTCAGCTCTAATTTGTAAGATACATTTTTCATTGTCTTAAAAAAAGGAAAATCCAAAATAATTGTTGTCCGCAACGTTAAATCGTAATCGATATGTCGTAGTCGCATCGTATAAATATACACTTATCTTTTTAGGTAAAGTACATTATGCAGGCTGTACTGGCGCACGTGTGCGAATAAAATTTTATTTCCCTTCTATTGTTTTATGCAGTTAAGTAGGAAAGAGATGTGAGGGCAGTCTGTGCTCGATAGTTCCAAAAGGATTTTTTTACACTAATAACAGCCGGCGTCTGCGCTTATATAATATATAAACCCTTTAATTCCTAAGCCTAATCTAACGATACGGTTCTGGAGATATGAGGTAATAAAAAATCTTACATACATACATACACGATACGCTCAAATAACAGCACCCTTCTTTAGCATTAAATAAGTTGTAACAAGCGTATAAGTATCGACTTAACTACAGTAAAAACTCGATTAACCGAACTAATTATTGTTGTTAGGCATTCAGATAAATATAAATCCGTATAACGGAACGTTTGTATGTAAAGCAAATTTTGTACGTGTATTTATTAGAAACAAAACCACAAAAAAAATATGCTTATTAAAATTATAAAAAGATATATTCTATAAAATATTATCTATCGTACGCACTTGTTGACATACATTTATTACATATGCACGCAAATAATTTGTCGTTGCTGGTATTCCGGATAATAACGAATCCGTGAAACTGAGGGCCGGATAATCAAGGCTACTGTATAAGAATGTGTGGCTTACCTCTGACAGCTAGGGTAAGACACAGTAAGACTGTGTCCCACTACACCACGTCAGTATTTTTAGTGTTCCATGTCCAAAGGGTAAAACGAGACTATTTTACTAAGAGCTTCAGCTTTACGTTTATCTGTTTCTCCGTCTGTTATCAGGTAAAATCTATTTTATGGACCGTAATAGATTAATAGAAAATACTTCAAAAAGGAAAAAAATAAGTATAATGCGGCCACAACAGACATGTTTTTTACTGTTATCATAGATAATACTAAGGAAACCATTCTTTATATAAGTACATAACATATTATTTATACTACTTTTAAAGTTTTATTCTGCACTTAGAAAAGAAAAACGCTAATTTTAAAAACGTATAAAAATTTAAAACTAGCGAGATTTGAACCCTTGCCTCTTCGGAACCGTCCGCTCTGACCAACTAAGCCATATGTTCTAATCAAGCAACGTTGAAATACGTATACGCTTGTTACAACTTATTTATGTTATTAGCATCTCTGTAGGGAGATGTTTACAAATTTCAGCTACCCAAAGACAATTCGTTAGAATTAACGTTTGGCAGGAGAGAATGCTATTTAATAAACATTTTTACTACGTTTTAAGTGTTATTCCACATTTAGGACAGAAAAACAAGCGTATAATAATATCGGCATAGCATGGTGAGAACGTATGGCTTAGTTGGACAGAGCGCTTGGACGGTTTCGAAGAGGCGCGGGTTCAAATGTCACTTCATTCAAATTTTGTATACGCTTCTAAAAATTAGTATATAGTACATAAAATATTCATGTAACTTCTAATTATAATCCACTTTTTCATTTTAATTCCAGGTAAGGCAGACAAACATCGCACAACCAACATCCAAACGCAAGGTAAACGTGTAAACACTGTATCGAAATCGAATTACCAATTAATAAAGGATTGTCCACGTTGATTGATTAATAATATAAAACCCCGCCGTCCGTCTGTCACATTGATTGACGTATTGACGCATAGTATTAATTTATATACGGCATTTACTTTTAATTGTGGCGTTGTTTTGGTTTTGCTTGTGTCGTGTTCATATAACTAAATATTATCTACGTATTATTTAGTTACAATTTATTAAATAATATTTATATATTATTATTTTTGGTGTAACTCAACGCCGCCGCAACGCATTCACAGTAATTACGCCTAATTACTGGTTATCGTTTGCGGCGTTGAGTACTGCCTATTGAAACTCAGTGATTCGAGAATTCAGTGATTCAAAAATTCTGTTTATAACTTATTGGAGTCTCAATTTGGTTGTAAAATATTAGCCATGATCTATACTATGTATATTTTTTTATATGAGAAATTGTGCGTTAGTTAGGTTGGCGAATCGATAATAATAATAATACGTAACGTATGATAAGCCTTATCATTCAATATTTTTTTCAGTTTTATACTACTTTCCTAAGTAGCGGAGTTGAACGCTGCGCTTTGATTTGTTACCAGGGCAGGGAAATTAAACAGTGAATTGCTTATATAAACTATAACTTACTACAAGCATTCTGCGAAAAGTGGGGGACGGAAGTGTCCTAAGGGTAATTGAGTGCCTTAACACTATGTTCCCAAGTTCCCTCAGCCTGTCGGGATACAGTGAACGTATCCCTAATAAAGTGAACCTAAAAATATGTAATACTAAAATAATTTAATAGTTTATATAAACAATTCACGGTAGGCAGGTACAGGTGGTTAAGTCAAACGCGATGAAGGCCAACGCAACCTTTCCAAGTAAATATCACGATATGATTTGTGTGTGTAATTTATTGCGATAATTTCAATGGTTGTGTTATTGTTCATTTTTTTTTTAATTTTATTTGTATGTTTATTTTGATTATACGTGGTCTTATTAGTTATTTGTTTTAGAAAATTTCCTTTTTTTTAAAACGAAGTATCTACAGCTTAATGTATATAAATTCTATCAGAATTGTAGTACTATAACTTGTCGTCATAAAAAAGTAAAAAGCCTGTGACATGATAGGTAGGGGTAGAAACGTGCGATTTTCCAACGAATGCCTGAATGCTTGAATAAAAATAATTCATTTCATCGAGCGGGAATTGAACCCACGACCTGTCACGCTTACATACACCCTTGTGCCCCTGCCCCACGAAAGGTGCCATCACATATATATACAGTTTCACGCTGTATCTCGCACATGGCAGGGTATCCATAGACAGAAGGAACTTGGGAACGTAGTGTTAAGACACTCCGTTTCACTTCCGATCCATTAACTTTCCCCACTTTCCGCTGAATTTAAGGGATTACTTGTTGAGTCGCGGAAGTAAACGCCGCGCTTTTGCCTTCTTACCAGAGCGAAAAATGAAATATTTAAATTATAAATATTAAATATTTCAATTCGTCGAATGGGGATCGAACTCACAACCTGTCGGTTACAGTCACACGCTTGTGCCGCTGCGCCACGACAAGCCTCAAATGAAATATCTATATATAACGTAAATAAGTATTATATATATATAACGTATATAAGGTCAAGGATCTCTCCTTTTCAAGCTTGATTGATTTCCTATTGACAGATACCGACGCGCTGCTTTGATAGTAGAAAAAATAGCAATGTTACTAAATAATTTTTATTTTACCAAGCCCGTGTCCTTCTCTATTATATATATTAAAAAAAAAACATTTTGAAGAAAAGTAACGTAACCCTTTTATATTTCTGTTTTTCAGTGGTATATAAATTATAAAAATCAAACTTTTACAATTTTTTAATGAAAACAAGAATTTGCGAGTATAGGATTCTTATACCCATTCGTCAGCTATCATCCAACATCTGTCTACCGTCGCCAGTCACCTGTCATCCGTCACCCGTCATTCATTCAACATAGTGATACTTTAAACTAGCCAAATAATATATATATATATATATATATATATATATATATATATATATATATATATATATATATATATATATATATATATATTACGCAAAATAACCTAATATAATGTTAGTACTAATCAATCAGCTGTCACGGCTGAAAGGTAAACAAGGAGGTCAAGGGCTCCCTCCCTGTTCGGACTTGATTGATTCCTTATTGACGTATGGAGACAGTGTGTTTTGATACTTGAAGAGTATTTTTTTAGTAAAAAAAAAAATCTATATATTTTGTTGTAGGTGATATCAATATTTTCTCTTCTTTTGTGTTACTCTATCTCCTTTTTATTGTACAACTTCCTCTGTGCGTTCTCCATACACCGTGAAATTAGCGAAATGATCTTATGATCAACTGGCACGCTTAGATCGCCTTTATTTAAGAAAAATAAAATGAGGAAAAAAAATACACTATTATTACTATTATACACTATATACTATTTTTGATATGTAATTGTGGCTGTCAGCCACCTTGGCGCAGCGGTGAAACTGTGGGCGTTAGTGTGAAGATATTTGAAGTAAATATAGCTAGCATAAACG
>DWMZ01004713.1:0-11500 GCA_018249855.1 Eueides tales michaeli
CTAGCGGGTACATTATGTTAATGATATTTTAATAGGTACTTAGAAAATTGTTTAACCGCGTTTGCATTACTTTCCTGGCATATTTTATATAACTAATGACTATAGTTTGAAAGTCACGCAGAGTAAAATCTGCAATGTCATTTAGTAAAGTTAACATAACTCTAAAATGTTTTTATAACTCATGAATATCAGAATAATATTATTTAAAAATAAGCAAAAACATTCTTTTGTAATTACATACGGAAAATTTATATTGTTTCATCGTATTTTTTCTTTTACCTAAGCGAATTGACTTCTTGTTGGGAGCTGCGCAAGCGTTCTTGGAATCGCGACCGTGGTAATGGAGTAACGGAGCCACCGTATACATAGCGGTCCGCACGCTCAGGCGACCCCACTGTGCTACGGACGCCAGACGTTGATGAATCTGCGGATTTACATACAGAAAAAAAAATTAAAAAATCTTATATTTGACGAGACCGCTGTGGCGCAGTGGCACAGCGTGACTGTTTGCAATATGCGCGACATTGTGGGGTCGATTCACACTAGAAGGAATCATTTTGAATTCTGCAAACTGTTCGTAACGTCGGATTTTGCAAAAAATATACTAAATATATGCGATTAAAGGAATTGCATTTAAAACAGTATTATATAAGATTATGTAATTAGTTCTCTGGGGTGAGAAAGACAGCTGAAAGGAGAAAGACTTCCACAAAAAGTAGTGCGATTTTTGTCTTTTATTTGCAGAATTGTATGTATAGCCCTATAAAGATACCTATAGATGTCAGAAGTAATAGAAAAAGGATGTCATACATTGCAAAGCTCGTCGAAACATAACTGGACTGCTATCTCCATTGACTTCACTATTGGTTTTGCTTTTAGAAGATTGATCACCTTTTTTTCCTTTCCTCATAAAAGACCGCAGAGACCTGGAAATTATATAATAAATATATTAAAACTTAACACATATTCTATGGGATTTGAATATTAATAATAAAGATGTCATCTACATGGTGCATATGGAGTTAATAGATTTTCAGCATAAACTTGTGATGTAAATGCAGTAAATTTTTTATGTTTTCAATTCGAATGAAATACAAAGTGAATAGTGATTAGAAAAAAAGTGATAATTTTCGAATTAATCAAAAATTAAGATATTATTTTGGTTTTCGTGAATATATCTCTCTTTTACTCACTCTCAGCTTTACACTGTATTTTGCTCATGGCACGGTAGACAGAGAAAACTGGAGACCTAGAAAATACTCCGTTCCGTTGCCCAGTTTCTACCGATTTGAGGCATTGCATGTTGAATGGCGAAACTCAACGCCGCGCTCTGCCTTGTAATTAGAGCGAAGAAATGAAAACATTAAATATTTAATTTGAAAATATTCAACATTTCATTTCTTCAAGTGGGAATCGAACCCACAACCTGCCGCATTTAAGTTACATGCTCGTGCCCACTAGAATAGTAGTAGGAATATTTTTGGTCTGTTGATTTTTTCATATCGTATTGTGTAGGTTCAATTATTAAATAATTTTACAATTAAGCTCCCTGGTGATACTAAAGTAGGTGGTTAATGATGCTACTATATATTTGGAAGTAAAGCAATTGTTAAACGTGAACTCTCACAAGGATTCTCAGTTAACGGATGTCTGTAGGCGCAATGGCCAGTGACAAAAGTAATGGTAGTTTAGTGCACTTGATTCCACTTGAACGGTCACAATTGTGCCGTGACGTATTCTCTCACGCCCATTTTGTATAATTATTAGGGGAAATATCTAAACTTGTCTTAAAACAAAACTGATGATATATTAATTTAGTAGTAATTAATTTACATCAATAGCATCAAATGATAAATCGGGTTTGTAAAAAATACAATAGGTATTTTTGCTTAAAAATATTGTATTTTTTACAAACCCGATTATTTAAAATAAAAATGATTCTAGTTTTTCTTACATTTAATACATTGTCCAGCTCAGATATTCCATATATAAAATTCCTTAGAAGTTAATGAGGTAACTGCCGTCATAAAAAAATCTGAATGCAAACCTAAAGAACTGCTATCATAACTTCTATGATTTTTATTTTTTTAATTAGTAAGAGAGACTAGGGTGAACGGAGTTTTATTACAAATCAACAAATAATCTTCTCATTTATGACATACATGAGGCATGCAACTGTAGATGTTAGGTGAACCCGCCTAGATAATGCATATGTAAACAAGCTTAACTGCACGCGTATGTTTGACATTAAATCTTCTAGGTCGAGTAGATAAAACGAGATTTGACCTGTTCTTGAACCAACAATATTTATCCTTGCGCAGCAATCTTGTAGGTATGTTGTTTTTCAATAAAGATGATTTAAGTATATTTCAAAAACTAAATATTACAGATAAACACAATAGAAACCGAAACCTAAGTAAATTAATTAAGACTTAGGTACTTAAAATAAATTGTGTTGCATATTGTATAAAATATTGGGAATTTACATCTAGTCCGTACTTCGATACATTTATATCAGTGTAATTATAATTATAATTACAGTTTCATACGCTAATATATCCGAACGAGGTTGTGACCTTCGGAAAATAGGTGATGTTAATGAACGGCCGATGCTCTAAACAAACAATGATGGCATTCTCATGACCCACATTGTATGTGGCTGTGCATTCTTATATGTACCATTAATTAAGATGATACATTTTTATTTTTCTTATCAATGATGATATAATTTTCTAAATTTAGCGTGAAAACACAAGGCTGTAGATACGACGGGATTATTTTATCTTTAGATAAACTAAAATATTAATCATCTACTTAATGAAGTCTTATAGCTAACTGGACATATAAAAAATATGTCTCTACATTGAATGTATTTGCGTAAAACAGTTTAGATGTACACTTCTACATTTACTTAAATTTTTGCCTGTCTATCTATACGCTTAGCATCATCTCACATCTTTTCAACTACTTAACCAATTTGAATGAAACTTTTTTGTTGTGTAGATTTAAGCTGCCTAAACTACTTCATTTTTTATTTTTTATACTGAATATACATAAAAACACAAAATCATTGGAGTTTTTATATTTAAATGTACTTATAAAAGACTACTAATCTGATTTTATTTATTTCGGTTCCAATAAGACAAGTCAAACACGTAAGTACTTGGGTCACATTACAGTGATTTCTGTTTATTGATTTTGATTTGATATTTTCCGTGTTAAAAATAAATTCAATTCGAATCGTAATTTCAGTTTTTTCTGTAATTTGCAAAACACAAAAAAAATGCTAAACATTATTTTAACCAGTAATTTACGTAATAGACAGGAACGCTCTAAAGTTTTCCGATTATAACTTTTTTTTAATATTCCATTTTTGTTAATACTATCTAAGTCATAACGAGATCTACCTAATATATCCTATAGGACTCTCGATAAATAGAATATTAAACACATAAAAAAATTTCAAAATCGATCCAGTAGTTTTTGAGTATGCAGACAAATAAATTAAATTTCTATCCCTGAGTTTTGCAGTTACTTAGACAATATTTTAACTAATAAAATAAAATTTAAACGTCGACGACAGTTTCCAAGCGGTGTGGGTTCAAATCCAATATTCAAATTAGGCAATAAGCAAAGCTAAATAAACATCGGAATTATCGTTTAAAAATCGTTCAATTGGAGCTTGTTTGTATTTGCAAGTTTTTGAAACAACAGAAATTTGTAACAAGATTTAAGTCTATTAAGTCAAACTTTTCAATTTGTTCATCAAGCGATATGATGATATAAAGCAATATTTCAGACAATTTAAATTATACAGTTATTAGTAACGCTTTCATTTGTTATGTCATTTAATCAATTATTACGATAATTATAAATGTGTCATGAAATTTTTATATTACGATATCTTCTAGTATTGGGTAGGTACAAATTGAATAACAATTTTGTAATTGATACAATAAAATGTGTAGTAAATTACATTAGACGAAGTGCTTACAGTACCTTATACAGGTACAACCTAAACGTAACGTTACAAATTTTATTTTAATAAGTAATTAGCTCTAGTCAACTATAGTTATTATAATGCGTGAGCGCTTGCTCTATATTAGTAATATAGAGCAAGCGTCCATGTTATGTTGGATTGTTTGGGCAACTAAAATACCTTATAGATTTCAATGTCATATTAAAATAGTTTTCTTATTATTATAAGGTACATGCATACATAGGTATATAACATTTACAGATACATATAATAACAATCATAAGACTAGTACTATAAAATAATAGTGCCCAAATATAAATAAGTCTATAGGTACATAAAAATAATTATGAGGTTTATTTTTATGTTACTTTTTTATTTAACAATTACCATTTAGGTATTTTTTGATAGAAGTATAGTTGTATATATAGTAAGGTTGATTTCATTAAATATGTATATGCATATTTAATATAGATATCTAGGTAGATATCAAGCTCAGACTAAAATTCATCAGTATACTGAAGCTGATTAAACGTGTATACAGTTTAAACGTGTTAAAGTTCTATATAAAACAGAGTCGTATCAGATTTCTGCAGTTGGTACTTACTCATTAAAAATAATAAAATGTAAAAAAACACCACTACCGTAATGTGAAGGTCGATTAGGAATTAAATAATGACGAGACATGGATTTATGAGTCTGCGCAGTAAACTAGACAACAGGAGTAATATAACTTATATTAAATATTCACGTATAGGTACTAGAATGTATGCAAAACTGTAATGTAAAAGTTATTAAAGTAACAGGTTATCCTGTAATGAGATTCTTGGACCAATGCCAAGGCACGTCCAGAGTTAGACCTTCGAATAAGTTTGTTTAATTTTAAGGCTCATTATAGTAATGATTGTAATTTGATTAATGTAGACAATTTGAATTAAAAAGAATAGGTTAAATTTATATATTAAATATTTTTGAGAACTCGACATCTAAATAATGAGATTATGAAACAAGGAAAAAATGATCGTCTTTTAATACAGTCTAAGGACGTTAATTTTGCTTCATAACGTCATAAGAAAACATTCATAAAAATTACATACTTTTATAAACTGAATTATAATAATTTAATTACCAATATTTTATATGTTAATGGTACAAATAACTATGTTGTTTGTTTTTGTTGAAGCACCCCTCAGCCTAATGGGGTGAAAAGAAATTGGTTAAAATTAATTCCCAGATGTTATAAGTATGCGTGTTAACAACAAGATATTCCATTTGTGTAGTTCACCAGTTTTAGTGAACCCTCCTCATAAAACAGAGAGAACACTCCTATTAATCACTATATTGGGCATTAACGTTTTGAGTGACTGCCAGTATCGCGATCATTTGGAAAGCAAGGCCAAGTTGGCCTTATAGAAACTGGGGGTAATAGACAGAGCAAGCTCTTACACAGGGCCGTGGCGATAACCATTTACCGACAGGTGACCCATACATGCAAAATCTGTGATTGTTTTGTTAATATTTCACTGTTCTTCGAAAGCACCTTTTCATTCTACAGGTTAGTGAGCAAGCTGGGGAATAATTCATTTCTCACCAGAAAAACTTCGTGATTTACCAGAAGTTATTCGGTAATCTTTCATCTCTTTTTATCTCTGAATTTTTTCGCTTCATCTTTATCAGCTTATTCTCTAGCTTATTCCCTTTCGTTATTATATATCTCATACACTTATCCTTTAAGCCTCGGTGGCTTTATAAGCTTCTTTATTTCTTTCTATAGTATCTTTTACTTCACTATCCCACCATTCGTTACGTTTTTTTGCTAAAGCCTCTGTTCCCTTTACCATATATCTCTGTCGTTGCTTCGTTCATACAATTTCTACAGTTCTGCCAGCATACTTCAACATTTCCATTTCCAGATTCACAGTTGTCTGGCTTTCGGAAACTCTTTCTTGATATTTATACCGTCTTGAATGGGAATCAAACTAAGTGAATCAAACGATTTCAATGTGCGAGACGACGACTCTTTAAATAATTTGTAACATGCTTAGAAGTGAGATAAGTCTGTGATTTTTTTAAGAGATTTGTTACATCCTTTCTGAATAACAGAATGATCTCACTTTCACCCATGATATCGGCGATTGGACTTTGCCAATGACATATTAGAGGGAGCTCTGCAAGACTAGACGTTTCGGCCTGCCACCCGCTTTCAGACGTTCTTTGATTCCGTCACTTTACTCAGCCTGTTGTTTTTAGATTTCTGTACAATATCATCATTAGTTATACGCCCATCCTGTATATGGCAGCGTAGGCAGAGGGAACTTGGAAACCTAGTATAAGAGAGCCCGTTTGCATTGAGACATTTTTGTTCCTTATTTTCCGCCGAATTTCAGATAGACTTTAAAGAAATTACTATGGAATAAAACAAAAAATATGCATGTTTCAATATTAGATTATCGATTAAGATATATTAGCGATATAAGTAGTAATGTGTAAAGATTGTCCATTAATCACGTAATTTCACATCGAATAAAAAAATCGAAGGGCGATGCAACGAGCGGGAACATAAGTATTAATATATTTTAAATAAATAATTAATTGTTGATTCGTGTTTTGTTTGCGAAGCGCTATAGGGTGACATCAACACTATTTATAAACGTTCATTGCGTTCGTCAGATGTATTTAAAATAATCTTTAGACATTGTGTCAGATTTAAAAATGTTTTCATATCTTTTTTTACCTTATACATTATTTTTTTCTTTAGAATACCTAGTGGCTCTCCTTTGTTTTTATCGGATAGAAGGAAATAGTTTTGATGTTTACTTACTTTTTAGTAAGATCTGTTATATAAATAGATCTTTATTATCTATACACAGTTAGGTATATGCTATACTATCTTGCAGAGTAGGAAAAAGAACCTAGTGATTCATCAGTCTATCATCCGTAGTTGCGCTTATTTTAGACTGGTATAGATAAAGTACCGCAGTACATTACAATTCTTTAATACTCTTAGCTGTATCCTAATACGGTAGGTATACGGTACAGCTTAAATATCTGTAAGCGGTACCATATACCTACAAATACCTAACAATCGTCTTCGTAAATTGTTCCGTTCAGTAGTAAAAACCGAATTAAAAGCCGTAGAAAAAGGTCCTGTTCTTCAACTAATTAAATCTTCACAAGGGCCTTGAACAATTTAAATGAGAGTAAATCTCATATTTATTTGATTCTTTGCGTCACCTCTAGTCCAATAATATTATTCACTTAGCTTCACTCTGTATCCCTTGCAGGGTAGCCAGCAAAGGGAATGCAAAACGCTACGGTCTCGGCACCCCTTTTCGCCTCGTCCACAGTCATCAACCTCTTGAGACATACCCTCCGGGTGGTCCTCATGCTTATCGCGTAACCTTCTTCCAGTATTGTAGATAAGATGTTTTCGAAGGTCAACCAAGGTCTCCCCCTACCTCTCTAAACACATATTTCTCACCACTTCATTCACTTTCACTAATAATCTAAAATTTTACGAACCTCAATTAGGTAAATGAACAATGTTTTGGATATATAAATTAATAAAAAATACACGCGCGGAAAATATAAGTCTATCCTAACTAAAATAATAAATATAAATATGCCTTTACGTCAACATCGCTTAAAGGTTCACAAGCATCGGCAAATCTATTATCGCTTAAATTTCATATATATAAATTTTGAATATATTTACAAAATAATACATTGCAGGGGGCTTAAAAAATAGAATACAAATCTAGATTTTTTTAATCCTTGTCGAACATCTACTGAACTACTGGACCGATCTGAATGAATCTTTGTTTGTTTTGTTTCTATTAGGCCTATCCAGGATCTAGGATAATAATTGATTTGAGGCTTCTAATGACTGATACAGAGCCGTAAGGGGTCGAGCTAAACTGTCAGAAATAATTCAGTGCGTGAATAACAAAAGTTGTTGAGTATGACTATTTTCCAATGAAAAATAAAACTTGGAAATCTGGAACATCTGATAAACAACCATAACAGTCCAGCTAAAGTAAAAGGAGTAGAAGAAAAGCCGTCAAAACAAAAGTTACTGCGCCTAGTGTGCAATTTCAAAATACGTCATTATTTGTCTTACCCACTAAACATGGGGATATAAAAACATGAACTTCTTGGCGTTATAACAGCGTAAACGTTTAAATTGATTTGAGAAGGACTCCTTTGAAGCAGGATTGACTGGGACAGGGATCAGTTATAATAAGGATATTATAATTTTTTATATGAGAAAAAAATTTGCTAAAATGATAGCAAACATTTTTTGATTGATGTTATGGTTTAAAATTACCTTTCTCTCTCTCTGTGCTGTTTTATTGAAATTTACACAACACAAAAAGAAATACTGTATGTTACCCTTAAGAGATAGATATTTGCTGCAGTGAAGTTTTTTTAAAAATTCTTAGGAGAGAATAGATTAAGTTTAAGCAGCGCTCGTAGGCTCTGGATAGCTCTAGAGTTTTTATTATTTTGTAAAAAAATGTTTGTTGATACGCCTTTTCTAGAATGTAGCTATTCAATGAATATACTATTTAAATCAATAAGTATTTTTCATATCGTTCCTAAGATTAGTGTGTTTAAAAAAATCTTTCTTTTTATAACATTGAAGTGTCATTTCAAGAGTATATAAAATACCTAGTTTTTTTACACGATTTTAAAACTATTAAATGATTAAATAGTATTAAATAAAAGATATACGTATACTTTAACGCTTATAGCGTGTATATACATAAGTATATACAGTTAAATATCCGTTGAAATCTTTAGACAAAGCATGATTAATATAATACAATATAATACTAATACATAATATATTACAGACGTTGATTTTAGTTGAAGAATATTATAAACCATTTTTTTTTATTTATTCGTCTTTTTATGTATAATTAAGATAAACACATTAACAATTGCAACGATAAGAATAAATGCATAAGGAGCTTAACAATTGCAAAGTAAATTATTTTTTGTGAAAATAACGTAAAAAACAATGTCAAATTGTAGACCACAGGCTAAAAGATAAAAAAAATCATGTCCTACTAGTTACATATTTCATTTAAGATTAAATTATCGTTCTTAAAGATTTAAACATTTGTGTATCCAAATCAGACATGATAAAATAAGAATGTGTTTTATCAAGATAATTAATTATTCACTGAGGTCATGCGCTTCAACAGATACGGAACAACTTACATATCTGTATGCATAAATATTATAACTAATATATACTTATAATAAGTCTGTTTGATCACTTTCTGTACATGGAAAAAAATCTTACAGAAGAAAAAAAAATATAGAGGACGATTATCAAAGTAAAAGGTGCTACCTTTTTTTAAAAAAGTATTATATTTTTATTTTTTTTGTTAATTTGTTTATGTGTTTATCTGAGCGTGTGCACACGCTTATCTCAAAAAAGGGTAACCACAATAAAATGTAGTTTTCACTATTATATTTTGGCAACATTCCTTTAACATTTAAGTAGTATTTGTTTTATTTAAATCGGCTGAGAAATAAAAAAGTTACATCAATTTAAAACATTTAGTCCGACCGAATTACTACAAATTATTCATTTAGGTGGAATTTTAATATTCAATGTAGATATAGATATAGTCTTCAAAGTGATAATTCAATTAGAACAAGAATATACTAATTAAGATTAGTATATAAAATATTTTTATTCGAACAAGCGAAACCGCGGACGGGTCCCTAGTAATATAATATAAATCTTCATTCACCCTTTTAGATTAACATCTTACTTTACTTATACATTTTTAAGTGTAGATTGCTCCGTCCTTCATAAGTAAAATAATAATCATTGTTAAATCGCTTGAGAGAAAACAATATTTCATGCTCAAAAGGCTGCAATGAAGTAATACTAATCCTTGGTAAAAATACATACAATTCTAAGTTAAACATTACCAATAGACATGTTATGAAATTAATGACAGAAATGTCGATTGTCGAGACACGTCGTGTTCATATTTGTGGCAATGTAGATTGTGACCGCAATTCTTCCGGATTTAATACTTAATGGCACTGAATAAAGCACCTATTACATTAAAAATGGAAACTGAGTGGTGGATCCATTATGAAGAGGTGTTTAATGTTTTTAAATTTACTCTAATAACCACGAGATCTAGAGCAAACTCTTTAAATCAAGTACATCTGATACATATTGCTGAAACTTACCACGAATTTTTGAGGTCTTTTATCCCAGAAAATGAAATGCTATTGGACCTGCTTAGTCTCCGACCGATAGTCCAAAACCGAATTTTGTTATGATTATCATCTTCCCGGAATGGATTAAGATGTTCAGGATAATCATGAATGGAGATTGTCTTACGAGTCCCCGTCATCGTCGTCATTATTGCACCATTAGTTAGGGAAATTCCACTTTTCAGTTTTACATAATACGCGACCACACAGAAATACAGGCGTCGACCACTTCGTTTTTTTATCTAATATCGCACTATTAACTTATCACAAACTGATAGCGCGTTATATCGTCTTATCATAGAAAGATAATTGCGGGGAGTTTGTTTGCGAGTTTCGCGGCACGTGGTACAAGATCAGTGTGCGGCGTCGCAGCACTCGGCGTCACGGCCAGAGACACACTAGTCCTCGCCGGCGGCAGCGCACCGCACCGCGCTCGCCGGTGCCGATATCGCTATCGTTGAGCTAAGCGCATCCATGCAACTCATAAAATAAATGAATACACAACAATCCGCTTAATAGTTAATTGTTTTAATCAAATAAAGTGAGAGGGCAATCTAAGCAACACTACGTCACCGCGTCTAATTACCTACCTACGCTAATTAATGACGACAAATCAAAGTGCGCAGCAATTATTAATTATTCCAGTTCATTCAATTGTCCAGGTTTTAAAATTTGTTTTAAAATGGTGTTAAACATTTTGTAAAGCGTACCTTTTTATAGAAGATGATAGTTTTGTAATTTAATACCTACTGTAGTCATTAACTTCCATGACGTCATGTACATACTCGTAATGCGGTCCTATGTCGAAGGCCAAGTAAACTTCAGAAAATATCACACTTTGGAATATTTTATTAGGAGGTCTATGTCAACTTTATGCATGACGTAATGTTTTAACTACTGAATATTTACATTGTATCGTTTAAGAAGCGCTTGTATATTATAAACAATGCCTCTTAGAATGCCTCTTACAAAAGTATCTTGTTAACATAAACCTACTAATCATCAACATATTTAGCAATATATTTTATTGTTAATTGTGATTCGAACACTATTAATCATTTAAGACATTAGGTAGGTAAGCATATCTAATTTTCCTTCAAATACCGGGGCATGATTTGTTTTATCGATCCATGACTGGACGTTACAATGACCTTTATACTTTACCGTTTCGTTTCTTTTAATTGATATATACATTTATTAGTACTTACCTACCTATATGTATTCATTGTTTTAAAATTATATGAAATAAACGAAGAGCGACTGGAATGAAAAACG